>JAVIWB010002332.1:0-10281 GCA_031893035.1 Dermolepida albohirtum
TCTTCATTTTCATGTCTACGCAATTTTTGTTCACATGTAAAAAAAGTTAAACACCCTTCACATATATATTTTCGATGTCCTCCTTGAGACCTTTGAGATGAAACTAATCGAGACAAATTTTTAATCCAGCAATAGTGTGAACTCCCATCTTCCTTGCTAATAAATAATAAATTAATATGGACCATTCTTCTCCGTTTTGTAAAATATAAGGGACCCATTACATCATGTACTTTTATTGTACCATTAAAGTATTCTTCAATACCATAAACATTGATAGAAATATTATTTTTTTCTTCGAATATAATAATATCTTTCAAAGAAATGGGGAAAGTTAGATCGGTGAAGTCAGCCACAGTATCATAATGTGGATATGAAGTAACCCTTTGTGGAACTCCTACTGGCTCAGCTAAAGCTGAAGTAATAGCCCAAGCAAAACAAGCGCTGTCAGAATTTTGAACATTTATGACTGCCTTCCTTTTCTTTATTGAAGCTGGTAAATCTATATAACTGGTACCCCTCATTGGATTATACTTGTTCATATTCACTTCTAAATATAAAATATTGCTCAACGCCCATCCTAAAAAATATATAAAATTTAAATTAACAGTATAACAAAACAATAACGTTAATCTCTATTTACCTGAATCCCGCTCTTGAAATTCACTCATTTTATTCTTAATTTCATCGATGTATTCACTATATAATGTATATATATCACTTCCATGAGTTATGATTTTATTACGTGTATTAAACGATTTTATTTCCACATTCTCCTTGGCTAATAAATAATATATTGCATACAGTTCCAAATTTATTTTCAATGAATTGTGCACATATAAAATACCATCTATTAATGTTATAACTTTTTCTCTAATATTATGAGCAAATTCTTCCACATCAATGTATATACGAGATGGATCAGATATTTGATAACTTACTATCCTATCTCCAAATGCTGCAACGCTCTTTTTTACACCGTCATCAACCACTACGAATTCTTTACTTCGATGCATAGCACTGCGAATGTGTGCAGTATAACAATTTCTCTCCACAAATACATTACATATTTCACATTTCATTAAATCTAAATTATTACTTGTATTATCTATTTTCATCCTCTTTCCTTTACATGAAGTCAACATGTGTCGACTTCTATTATCTCCACGAGTAAATTCTTTTTCACAATATTCACATTTTTGATTATACTCGATGAATACACTCTGAAACTACACTGTTAAAACCCAAAGTTGAACTGTTACTCAAACGAAACAAACATCTCCTTATAAACCTCCTGTCATAGAGCAGGTATCTTTATTCAAACCTGCCACCTTCTCTCATCAAAGATAATAACAAACATGCCTCGCCGAATTGCTATGAAGCCAGTATTTTCAGTCAACCTTCTACTGAAGGTTAAATGAATGAATAATCTTTAAATTGAAACTTAATAATTTTTCTAAATAATAATTACTTCAACATATTATTTACATATATACATTTAATAAATTAATACTACTCCAAATCATAATCTTCTGATGTTAATATAATTGTATCGGCATCGAAGTCAATGTCGCTATAAATGTCTTCTACAATAATTTCTTCATCATCCACTTTTTCGATCATTTCTCCTACATCATCATTACTTTCTTCTTCATATTCTGTATTATCTTCCATATCAATAATGTTTTCTACCATACTAAGTTCCAGAACATCACCATCATCATCACTATCCTCTATTCCAATCATTTCTAAAGCGTAAATTCTATCTAATAATTCAAAATTATGTTCCTTTCTTAATACAACACCCATTTTCACTTATATCACTAACTTAAACTGTTATAGAAATAAAACCAGCACCGGTTCTTCTTATCGAAAAGCGACTACCTTAATTTAGACATAGAACCGCCCTTGACATTGAGGTGACCTTGAAATTGAAACGACCGCGACTTTGAAGCGACCTTGACATTGAAACGACCTGACATTGATGTGACCTTGACATTGAAACGACCTTAACTTTGAAGTGACCTTGACATTGAAACGACCGTGACTTTGAAGTGACCTTGACATTGGAACGACCTCGACATTGAAATGACATTGACATTCAAACCGCCTCGGGCTCAGCCGATTCTAGAACCTCCTCGTTGACCTTGACCGTTCCAACATGCATTGTGGCCAAGGTCAATGAGGAGGTTCGAGAATCGGCTGAGTCCCTCTACTAACGTACATTATAAAATTCCTTTCCTTGATCGCTTTGAACGTTTCTCGGAATATTTTTCTTCCCTGTTACAAGTATGGATTCCATGGCTTTCGTTACTTCGTTTGCTGTTTTATTCCTTACAGGAATCGCCCAAGCTTATTTTGAAAATGTATTAATACATACGAAAATATATTTGAAATTATCATTTACTTTGGCATAGGGTATCATTTCAACCAAATCGATTTGAAATAAATCCCGCAATCCTTTTATTATTACCCGTCGTCTGGGAAACCTTCTCCGTGCAGGACTATGGATTTCGTTTACGACATCCCTTCTAATTGATGAGATTTCCTTCGATAACTATTTCCGCAAATACTGGTTCCGTCTGTTTCGGTGCAGGTTTTGAACCAAGGTACTTCAATCTAAGCGTCGTTCCTTTTGTTAATATTTTTGGTTTTTTGGGATCAAATAGGTCCTTGTCAATTTGCAATCGTATTAATTTCGCGTCGGAATAACGGACATTTATAACCTTTCCGCTATAATGTTTATTCGTATATAAATAATTCTGTTTCGATGCTTCGGTACTTGTATAGAAACCGTTTACGCCAATAGAACCATCACTGTATAACTGTAAAAGATGCTTCGAAGGTGTAGTGGGCGGCAAAATGCTTTTTATATACATTTTTAATACTTCTTTAACCGTGGGCTGTTCGAGAAGGTCTGACACTACGTCTGATTCCATTAAATGTCTCTTAATAACATGTTTATGTATATGTCTCCCAAATTTATCTATTGTCATCGCTGTATATGCACAATCTACATCAATATATTAACTGCTGAAGAAACGGTTCTTTTCAACTACTTATATATCACTTGAAGTTATCCTAACTACTTAACAATTTTGGACTCCTTTAATTCCTCAATTATCGCTAATATCTCATTATCGTGTCCGGTATGACCAGCATCCTTCGATGCAACTAGTAACTGCAATCTATCACACAATTCATTTACATCATCCCAATATTTATACTCTACTTTACCGCTGGGTACTACCGTTTTTCTTACAGGTATTCCTTTTCGTAGACCTAATCCAGTTTTCCAATTTCTTGTCCACCAAACTTCAGGTCTTTTTCCTTGTGCAATAGGTTTAATAATTGTCGTTTATTTGGTATCTCTACTAGCTGCATATTTTTTGTTAGGATCGTAATCAACTCTATGTGCATTTGTATGATTAAGAATAAATTTATAATTCTTCGCATCGGCATATAAAAATTTTCCAGGTTTTTTTTTGAAAAGTAGTTCTAGTAAACACTTGGTAGCTTTATAGGTGAATTGTCCGATTATAATATTATTTCCATCAAATCTAACATCAGCGTTTCCAATTTTTAACTCCCCAGCATCTTCGTGTACCCCATACTTTTCATCATATTCTTCCTTTTCATCTATCATTAAACCGATGAGATATGGACGTATTATAGGATCATGCTCTTTTAGTGCTTCCCTAACTACATCTGTTTCTAAAAGGGTTTTATTCAGTGATTTATTAGCAATTATTGACTCGCTTGGTTTCGTTTGCAAAAGCGATATAGCGTGAGCCATAGATTTATCCAAATTTACATTTTCACTTGTATCCATTTCGTCTTCTTCATCTTCTGGTAGACTTTCAACACCAGTAGGAGTTTCCGGTAACAGCCACCAACGTATTTATCTTCTAAAAATGTAGGTTGGGTGAATGATGCCGACATCCGAGGCTTTGGCTCAGACACCGTTTTTGTTCTACGTTTTTTTGGTTGAGGTGTGAAGTCTTGATCTTCAGGTTTACCATATTTGGTCGGAGAAGAATGAGTCCCCGGACTAAACCATGCCGTACGTTTTTGCGAAGGTGTGCTATGTTGAATAATTGACGTTCCAGGTATTGCTGCTGCGTAAGATCGGTCTGGGAATATGTCGGATCAAGATTCTTCGATTTCCTCTAAAATGTTCTTCGCATGTGTTTTTTACCTTGCCACTTTCATCACTACCTAGTTTCATAACGATTTCTTGTAAAGGTTTTGCTATAGGTGCATAATGTATGTCAATTGCTCTTTGAAATCTAATGATATCAGCTTTTAATGTTTTTAATTTTTGTTTCGATGCTTCACGAGCTGTTACTAAATTACTTACTAGTTTCTCTTCCATGTGTATCTTTACTGTTTTGCAAATACATGTATACTGATATAGATATACAGAGTTGTTTATATTATTACCTCCTCCTTTGAATTAAAGATGAAAATGAAAATGTGTTTGAATGAATGACGGTTAATTCAATGTTAATGTAATATGGATGATTGAGACAATTTATTACCTCCTTCGTTTTGATAAATAATAATAGGGATATTATTTAATAGAGAATATTTACTTGCACGTGTTGGTTAGTCAATTTATTACGAGCGCGTATTCGGCTAGCTAAAGCACTGTAATAAATGCAAATAAACAAAGAAAAGAAAGTAATGTAATTGAATGTAATGTGAGGTGAGGAGTTAATAATTAGTAATAGTGTGCAATGAGCATCAAAAATCCAGGACGTGTGCTAAGCTGAAAGAAAGATTATTAGTTGAAATAAAACGACAGGAATGCCTTTAAAATTTTATTCACAACTTAAATCTCTTAAAGCTTGAATGTGTTAAATAGAGATAGTTAACAAGAACAAGAGCAACAAATAAAATATGATGAACGTAATAGCAAAGCTGTAATAAAAGATAAGTCTAACGATATTTAGCTGTTTAATAAAATATACAAAGAGTTAGATTTAAAATATGCATGCGTGTACTTGCGTGTTTGTGTATATGTATATATCCTGGATCAGGAAGCTGTGTATTTTTCGCGAACGCGAACTTAAACACATGGATACAACAAACGCGGGAAAACAACTTCACGATCACGTCAAAGGAATGCGTGTGTAGTTTGTCATGGTCTGAGAAGAAGTCCTGTGCCTTACACGGGGCTGCTTTTAAGACACCCCGTATGCTAAAGGGTTAGGAGACAGGTCATGTTTGAACCACCCAATAGCAAACGAGAATATTGGCGCGCTATATTCGACTTCCTAGAAAACGGCGGGTAGACGTTGCTTTATTACAGTTGGACAGTACGTGACGAATACAAAAGATTCCTGCATTTGTATATATCACAAAAAGGTCAAGATAAATAATAATTTATGACTTGAAACTCGAATTATTTTTAAATTTAAATAACTTAATTTAAAAAACATAATGTAGGGAATTATTATTTGTATGCGAAGTGTAACAATATTAACAAACGATCTATATGAGAATTGAGTATCATAAGTGTATATATGTATCAAAACTGGAACGATACCTTCCTTCATTTTACTTGCAATCAGTATCGATAAGGCGCATGTTAAATGATTTCTTCCAACACATTCTACATATACTTAAAAACTGTTCAAAGCTTAAATCACGAATACGATCATTATAAATATGTTTTAAATTAGTACCATCTTGTTGAAATAAAATTAAAAGATTGCTATTATCTCTTAATAATTGTTTAGGAACTGCACAATTTGTTTGCATTAAATAGAAACAATCCAAATTACAATGCCTACCGAAAGAGATGTACTGTTTTACCATATCTAAATCTATAGTCGGTATACCATCAAATATTATCACAAAATAATCAGAAACTTGATCAGGAGTTAGCATATCATTTGTATCTGTATATTCATAGTAACCTATTTTAGGTACAGTTTGCAATAAGCGCCGAAGGTGTTCATATTTTTGCTGATGTAGCGATTTACAACATATATAAATATTTTTGAAACGAAATCCATTGGGGTGTAGTAATAAAGTGAGAAGGACATTTGTTTTTCCACATCCCGAAGGTCCTATAATTAATACTCTTTTACATGTACCGCCAAAAAGAGGACTGTGTCGTGTAAAACGTTTTGTATCAAATACAGAATCGTAGTTATACACAGGTAATGACAGCGATTGTGTTTCTAATTGCATTCAACTTCACAATGTATAGTCTCAACTTCACATCGTATACTTACTATACTATACTAATTCAGCGTTGTTAAAATATGTATATGTATCAACTATATTAAGGACTCGATAGGAAGAAGTGTAAATGAAACATTTGTTTATTTTTATCTTTCATATTTATTTTATATTTATTTTTTATTTTTTATAATTTTTTTTGGTAAAAGATAGCATTATTTTTAAATAAAATAATAATTTAAAAAATAATTAATAACTTAAAAAATAAAAAAATAATACTATCTTTTGATTTGAGGTAGTGGCCACCTCAGGTCCTCCGGCGCTCGGTCCATCCACCTAATGAGGGCCTGGGCAAAACCCGCCCCCCATCCTCCCATCATTACCAATCATCTAATGATGTTTGCCCAGGCTCTTCCTCCAGAACCACATGCCTTTCCTCAGCAACTTGTGGTGCTGGTTTCGCTAACCTAGCCGCCCTTCTTCTCAGCATCCCCCGCACTTTCTCCATACCATCCTTGACCGGCGCCGGTGGAGGAATTGGAGTTACTTCAAGTGGTTGATATGGCGTTTCCGGCGTCGATGTTCTAAATGGTCATTGTGGCATTTGGGGGGTTCCCATTGGAGGTGGTGCCGGAGACGATGATTGTGGAGAAGGCCCTGCACCGGGAGGCGGTAGATATCCGCCTAAGGTATCAAGCGCGATGACCACCGAGGCCTTACTTATTCTACCCACAGTGCCCTCAATTCTTACGCGAACTTCTTCCTGAAAGAACAAAAAATTGTTGCTGTTTTATTCTACAAAAATATTCCAAATATACACGTTACCCAATAACCCAATAACCACTTCTGATCGGACACCAGCACCATTTCTGACTGATGGATAATTGATAGGGATGAACTTGGTGTGCGAACTATGACTATGAAACTATGGTAGAAATATGATAGATGAACTGAAAGTACTGCAAATATTTTAAAAAAAAATATTATAATATGTAAATATTTAAATGTAAATATTTAAAAATATTTCAATTTCGAAAAATAATGAGTCAGTATATCAAAGTAAAGAAGTCGTCAGTATGTCAGTAAATCAGTAAATCTGTTCGTATGTCAATGCAAAATGAACCAATCCTCCACAACTACCACATACTATCAGAAGAAATTAGAAGTTTAATTAATAAGATTGACGAATTGATGTTATTTGATGATTATATATTTTATCGATCTAGATCGAGATCTATAAAATATATCAAGAATCAAATATATCAAGAATCTTTTTCTTGGCAGAAGCAATTAGATTAAAGTAACCCTTAATTTCTTCTATGTAATTATGCATCTCTTGGAGAGGTTGAACTATTTCATTAACACCAGGAATGTCTGTATTAATGGCATCACTACAGATCTTATAGAAACGAATAATCATATCATGTTCTGCGATACCTTTCTCCATCTGCTCATTCATCGAGATGCCAACGTTCCCTCCTGCAGGTGTGATGCATAGATGTTAAGAAGTTCACCCATATTTGCAGCAAGGTTGAAGACTGGTTTATGGACTGATGTTGCAGAAGAAATGCGGGGGTGGACTGATATCGGAGTGGAGAGGGTCTCAGATGATGGATTGGGGATCTCAGGTTGTGGAATATGTGAACTGCGGAAATGGACTGATACCTTAGAAGTAGATGGTGGAATGGGTAGGATATTTGGTAGATTTCCAGGTGTAGAAGTAGAAGGCGGATGAAAGGAGACTTGAGAAACAGCGAACAGTGATAATTGTTGATCCTGGGTAGAGTGGATGGAGGAGACTTGGGAAGCAGAGATTATAGGAGATAGGGCGGTTGTAGGAAAATGATGTGCCGCTGAAGATGGATCGGGTTGAATAGAATCTGATATACGGACTGGGGCTGATTGAAAAGGTAAGGATTGAGCCACCATTACACTTAGAAGGGAATGTGGATGTGGTTGTGAAGGGTTAAAATAATCAGGTAAAAGAGCAGAGACGATTACAAGAGAAGTTTCCTGTACTACAGGATCTTTGTCAGATATGTTATGGATAACCTCCTGCGGTACTGTAGTAAACACTTTTTCACCACCAGCTCCTACTTTTTTACCTAAAAATAGTTTCCAGAGTTCATCTCTCGACGTCCGACGCTGGTAATACAAATTGGTATCACAACAGCAGTCGTAGTAGAAGTCGAAACAGTAGTAGTAGTCGTAGTACTGTTACACTCTCTATATATAATAATTTTTTATATCGTTTTTAAGATTAATTTATTTAATTTAAAATACAATTCGATCTTGAATTCTTAAGTTATTATACTGTCATTATTTGTCCGGTCCTCGTATATATATTCAGATGCAGAGTCCTTTTGTGTTAGTCACGTACAAATGGTCAAGGCTGCAATAAACACCGAAATCAGGTACCAAAGACTGTACTTGAAGTTACCAACTTTTCACTGACTCGTATTCGATGTCAATTCAGTTATATTGATTTCTAAATGCAATTTGCGATTCAAATACCAATCCCGATTTGGTATTTCTTTTACACAGAATACACGTCTACTGTTCTGCGTAGATAATTTGCTTAATGCTTATATTGAAATTAAAATCGCAATTTTAATGTAGCTAATTTGTTTCCCGCCAAGTGGTAGCGTGCCTGTCCTTGTTGTTTGCTATTGGTTAATTCAAACATGACC
Organism: Dermolepida albohirtum; assembly: GCA_031893035.1. Lineage (NCBI taxonomy): Eukaryota > Metazoa > Arthropoda > Insecta > Coleoptera > Scarabaeidae > Dermolepida > Dermolepida albohirtum. Next base: position 8,880 of record JAVIWB010002332.1, read on the forward strand.
AATACCCCCTCAGTTATGGGGTCGGTCCCTTATAAAGCCATAGCCGTAAGAGAACAATCCTCTTCGCTTTTCTATCGTCATCCAGACGACACGCGTCTTTCACGTGTTTGTGCCGCGAACCTTTATTCGCGCTTCTTGTGACTTCTTATTTAATTTCGCGGACGCGAAATATACACAGCTTCCTGAGCCAGGATATATACACATACACAAATACGCAAGTACTCGCATCGCCCGATGCATATTTTAAATCTAACTCTTTGTATATTTTATTAAACAGCTAAATATCGTTAGACTTATCTTTTATTACAGCTTTGCTATTACGTTCATCATATTTTATTTGTTGCTCTCGTTCTTGTTAACTATTTCTATTTAACACATTCAAGCTTTAAGAATTAATTTAACTTGTGAATAAAATTTTAAAGGCATTCCTGTCGTTTTATTCCACTAATAATCTTTCTTTCAGCTTAGCACACGTCCTGGACTTTTGATGCTCATTGTACACAACTACTAATTATAAACTCCTCACATTACATTCAATTATATTACTTTCTTTTCTTTTATTTGCATTTATTACAGGGCTTTAGCTAGCCGAATACGCGCTCGTAATAAATTGACTAACCAACACGTGCAAATAAATATTCTGTGTTAAATAATATCCCTATTATTATTTATTAAAACAAAGGAGGTAATAAATTGTCTCAATCAACGAGATGATCGATATTCAACCACACATTGAATTAACCGTCATTCGTACATTTTTATATTCATTTTTCATCTTTTTATCAAAGAAGGAGGTAATAGTACGAATCACAACAGTAGTTGTAGTAGTCGTAGTACGAGTCGCAACAGTAGTAGTAACCGCTAGTGGTGCAGTAACCATTAGTGGTTGGTGTCTATATTGTCCACGTTGTCGACGTTTCTTGTAAAGAAGTCGTTGAGCTCTCAACTTATGTTTTTCTGCTCTACTCAATTTGTTATACACAATGTCAGGTAAACGGTCAAGAAATGGTGGATATTCAATTTCAGGTAAACGGGCAACAAAAGGTGGTGGAAAAGTAACAACTTGCGGGAAACCTGATCCTGATGCAGGAGGAACAATCATGTTAGACACTGTTGCAAGAGGAACAGGAATAATCACGTTTGCAGCTGTTGTAACCGTTACAACAGCTGGTGTTACTGTAATTATTTCAGCTGCACTTGCAACAGGCGGCACAGTAATTATTTGGCCTACATCAGCTAATATAACTACGGCGGGTGGTGTTACAAACTTTAGCCATTGCCATTCATCGTCAGTCCATTCCGAATTGTCAATATTATCATTATTTTGAATATTGACAGTATTAGTATTCATATTTTCAGAATTTTCTGTGCGAATATCATCAATAATCGTATCAAGTTCCAT
>JAVIWB010002333.1:0-103876 GCA_031893035.1 Dermolepida albohirtum
TTGTCGCCTCCCTGAATTAATAATTATGTGACTGATAGAAAAGACTACGAAGAAGACATGGGTTATATAAGAAAATGAGTTTTTATTTTAACGAAACGACATTTAGATTTTTGTTATTTTTCATTCTACATATTTTTGTTCGTTTTAGCGTCAGGTTATTGTCATACTTTCTTGTAAAATGGGAGTAATTGTAGTACAATTTTGGATATGTACCTATTAAATATATATCTTGAAAAGCAGAGTTATTTTACTCGTTTTAGTTTTGTAGCGGTTAAATTGTTGAACCATGCCATGATGTATACACTACAGTGCGGAAAAAATATATTTCTAAGTAGTGCCGCGTTCGTTATTAGCACTCATTTAATACCAAACAATTATGTTTGCATTAATTATAATCCTATAATCCTGGTGACACTTTGAAGGCGTATTTTCAGTTAGTAAGTTTTCAGCAATAGCTGGAGGTCCACAAAATTCTATTGAAGTGGCAATCTAAAGCGGGGTTCTAGAGCCTTCGAAAAAATCAGTTACAGTTTTATCGGTAAGTGATATTAAAAATGTACACCTACAGTTGTACTAACAATATCGCAACCAACTGTTCTTTCTGCGCTAACTCAAATGCGAATATTCGAGGTGAACTCGCAGTTTTTGTACAACTTGAGTGTTTGCGGAAGAGAAATAAATAATTCTATCTCATGCAAATAAAACATTGGAAAGAAATGACAAGAGATCAGCATCCACCGCCCACAACTTGCGACTTGTAAATATCACAACAGTTAGTAGAAAATCTAAAAAAAAAAATTACAGTTATGTTATCTACAATGTAGATGATTAATAATAATAATGTGGGTTCAGTGACAAATGGAATTAAAAAATAAATCAAATGGACCCCGTATTTGTTTGAAATTCACTACACAAATACTAAGAAAACGACATATTCTTGACATACATTTAGTGACTGAAGAGAAATGGATTACTTATAATAATGTGGAACGAAAAAGACCCTACAGAAAGTCTTGTGAATTAAATCAATTAACATCAATACACCCTTCGTCCAAGTAACTGGAAAGGAATTTTATATTATGAAATATTAGCACCCAACCAACTGGTCTTTGCAGAATGTCCTTAATAATATAAATTTTATTTGTTTGGAAACAAAAACAAAACTACCTAGATCGCTTTTTTATGAAAAAGTAGAACCAAGACTTCTACAAGAGAGGAATCATTAAGTTAATAGAAAGTCATTAATTGATATGTACTAGTAATATTAATTGTAAAAATCCAATTCCGATTCTGTTCACAATAAAACTAATAAATTAACTAGACACTCGAAAAGTTCTATTCAACAAATAAATATGTTTCTTTGGCTTTTAGGATCATTGGATTTGCCGACCTAACTATCTGAGGGTTCGAATGGCTATACACCAAACTGATAGTATACTCCGACAGTATGATGCCAATTTATGATCTTCACAAAATGTACAATGGTACAAACTTACGAACACAGCAGCGATTACACCTCGAATGTATATAAATTAAATTTGTAATTTTGTATCAGAATATAATTTTATTTTAATTAGAAGTAATAATAAGTGTATTATAAAATGTAATTAATTAAAATGTATTTAGTTGCTTTCGTATAATTGTAAATTTACTCTTTTAACGTAATACAATTTATTTTCAAATATATAAAATTAAATGTATTTAGATCGTCACAAATATGAAAATATACTATTTAATAAAATGTATTTCGATCATTTATTCGTTTTATTCAATACCTTTAACGTAAATATATATCATTAAAATAAATAAATTAAAATATTTAATATTTAAATAAAACTGCTAATCAAAATAATCATATAGGCAACTTAATTTACACCTGTTTTGTGTATATTTGGTTGCCTGACCTATAAACCTCTTACTCCGGCCACCTTCTTGCTTTTCTGCGATCCGGATACAAAACTAAAATTTCAATAAAATTTGGTAGTACGAAATTTTAATTTTACTAATTTTTCTGGTATATATAATTTTATATCAGGATAATATGAGTGCGAGGATGTATCTGAAACAAGACGTACTTAATGTTGCGTAATTTTGTATCAGAATATTTTATTTTAATTAGAAGTAATAATGTAATTAATTAAAATGTATTTAGTTGTTTTCGTATAATTGTAAATTTACTCTTTCAACGTAATACAATTTATTTTCAAATATATAAAATTAAATAAATACAGATCGTAACAAATATGAAAATATACTATTTAATAAAATGTATTTCGATCATTTATTTGTTTTATTCAATACCTTTAACGTAAATATATAACATTAAAATAAATAAATTAAAATATTTGAAATTGAAATGAAACTGCTAATCAAACTAATCATATAGGCAACTTAATTTACATCAGTTTTGTGTATATTTGGTTGCCTGACTTTTAAACCTCTTACTCCGGCCACCTTCTCGCTTTTCTGCGATCCTGATACCAAACTATAATTTCAGTAAAATTTGGCAGTACAAAATTTTAATTTTACTAATTTTTCTTGGATATATATTTTTATGTCAGGACAATAGGAGTGTAAGTATGTATCTATAATAAGACGTACTTAAAGTTGAATAATTTTGTATCAGAATATTTTATTTTAATTAGAAGTAATAATGTAATTAATTAAAATGTATTTAGTTGTTTTCGTATAATTGTAAATTTACTCTTTTAACGTAACACAATTTATTTTCAAATATATAAAATGAAATGTATCTAGATCGTCACAAATATTTAATAAAATATATTTCGATCATTTATTTGTTTTATTCAATACTTTAAACGTAAATATATATCATTAAAATAAATAAAATTAAAATATTAGAAATTTAAACGAAAATACTAATAAAAGTAATCATATAACCTCTCGGCAACCTTCTCGCACTTCTGCGATCCGCATACAAAACTAAAATTTCAACAAAATTTGGTAGTTCGTTAATTTCACAAATTTTTCTTGAATTTATAATTTCGTATCAGGATAACAGAAATGCGATGAAGTATCCGGTGCAAGAGGTATTCAAAAATAGGTAACCAAATTAAATTGCTCATGTTAATACTTTTGCTATTTTCAAATTTATTCTTCATTAAGAAGTTTATTAGAAATTAGAATTTTGTATCAGGATAGGGAAAAGTGTAATAAATAAAAGAAGAATGATATTTAAATATTTTTATTAAAATTATAAAAATGTAGCATATGTTACATTATCACGAGCCTGTAAATTTCAAATAAATTAAATATAATTATAAATATTAATCTCAGCTTTCATTTTTACAAAATGATTTAAAATGCACATTTAAGTACTTAAAACTTAAGACTAATACAAATACTGATAAAAATAGAGGTTTAATATAATTTCAGATGGAAGGAGATCGAACCTGATAGAAGTTCGTGCAATAGCACGAACTTATATCGGGATCAATCTTATGCCTCCACATTATATGTATCAGCAGATGTGCTGCACATAATAAAATGCTTAGTTAAATCAGGAACCCTGCCAAATATGAAAGAACGAACAGTTGTTATGGCTATTGTCCCACCATTGTAAATCACATCAGTTATGAGTACGAATACTACTTAGCCTGGAATTGACATTCCCATTAAAAATCTTGCGGTTTCTGATGAGTACACTAAAACAGAAGTAAAAAATTAAAATTATTAGAACAGATTAAAAGTTATAATCACATACATTTGCCGAATAAAAACTAATTTAGTTGACTCACCAACCATTTTATCCAATGTTTGCACACTTTTATATTTATTGGCATTGTTTGCATGTTTCTTTGATTTAATATGTTTCATTATTTCTGATTTTCCACATGTTTAACCAGTTGTACAAAATTTACAAAAAAAATATCTATCACCTTTTTTACTTTGTTGTACCCACAGTTTAAACAGTTCATGCGATTCCCAAGCAATTTGGTACTTGTGAGTATACAGTTTTTTTTTTTTGTGAGCCAATCTGTGAGCGTTTTCATCGTCACTGGTGGACGTCTGAAATACATGTTTAACTGTAACACACAAATACTTAATGCATATAATCTAAATTTAATAAATTTACCATTTGAAGAAATAAGCAGATGTATAAACCAACAATAAAATAAAAATAAATAACAATACAAACCCCAACAAGTCTGAATTTTGAATAAAACTTGATAACTGGTAAATACCCGAATTGATATAATCAAAATGATACGATGAGAACTATAATTGGGTAGGAACTTCATTAACTACGTCACAACTACGCTCCGATAGATGTCACCGAGCTTTGAATTCAAAATATTAAAATTTTAATAAAATATTCAGTTTTTAAACAATACTACAGTCGTTGCACAAAGTATAACTAATATTTTAAAATTCCCCACTTACGGTGCCATTTTCCCCACTTCCCCACATTGTCCTCAAAATAAAAATTAATTCATTGATTTTCCTCACATTTTGGGAAATTTCCTCACCTGTGGGAACGCTGATTTTACTTGCCTTTTTTTTTCCTGAAACAAATATAACCAAACAACAAAAACACAAAAAATCATTTTCGGCAAAATAGCCCCCTTACTCGTTTTATACATTTTCCACCTATCGGTTCATTAGGTTAATTCGGTTAATAAATAAACGAACAAGCCGATAGATGGCAAAAGCTTATATGGGACCTAAAAAAATTAAATTTAAATATTTTTTATAATATATATACGTAATTATAATTTTTGCAATTAAACTGATGCAGATTTAATTTAAGAATACAGTAACATGTATAGACAAGACAAAACAATAATTTCACATTCATTATAATTATTACTTTTATTAGTGTTACATATGTATGTACTTACATTTTCAAGTGATTTATAAAACAAAAGCGTTGTATTTATTTTCATAGATTGACTGAAAGTAAATAGAGTAAAATTGAATTATAATCTACGTTTAAACAAATTAAATTTCATTGTATAACAATCGTTTATTGTTATAAAGCGGGGAAAAAAATCAGTTTTGTCTGAATAGTCGCATGAGTAAATTCAAATAAAACGCGTTTGTTTACATAGTACATATATTAATTCTATGGATATAATTCGCTTATCGCTTTTCTATAACAATAGATTTTAAAATAAGCCAATCTCAATAATCCGATGTGTCACATATTTTACTACAATTAATTAATAATATCTGTTTTCTTTATATTTTGTTTACATGACTCGTCACTTACAATAAACTGCTTATCCTTGTAAGATAGTATTAATTCAGTTTCGACGTTGGGTTTTAATTCCTATCTCAAACCGACAATGGCATGTAACGTTTAAATAGTATTGGACGAGGAACGTCACGTGATCATAAACGTAAGTTATATCAAACAAAGAAAGACAACAACTGGTTAGGTTATTCTGAAGTCAGTCACGTACGCAGTAGTGTCGTTAATTTCGAACAGATATTTGCTAAAGAAAAAAACACGGTAATTAAGTTTTATATGTATTTCATATCACCATCTTGGTGTTGCTTATAGGCGAATTTAAACGTGTTTCAAGATGTCATCATCGAAATCAAGTGCAGACGACTTATTGGGAGGTAAGTGATCGTTGTTTACCTACACCATCTGGCAAATCACTGTCACCCAAAAAAAAACGTAACAAAATATTTACTATCTCCTTTCCATTTCATCCGCTCATTTTGTATACGAAAAAGATGGCAATTGCTTTGTTTTTTGCGTTTCGATGTAATATAAATAGTAACAATACGTCTTTGTTTAACTCTCATTTTATTAATTTATGCAAGTATGCTAAAATGCTCTAACTTTCCGCGATTTTTTCCACAGAATCTTGGGTTCACGTTGGCACATCATCTCTAAATGGATCACAGAGTGGTGGCACTCCAGGTTCTGTTACTCCACAGATCCCTGCAGAAGAATGCTTGAGATTGTTACGTGAGGCACAAAGGGAGTCGAATTCTTCATCAGCAAGGGTATCTCCACGGAGTAGCCCTAAATCACCACCTAACAGTCCAGTGCAGGAAACTCCATTAATCATGGAATGGCAATCATATTATTTAAATACTGAATCAAAAGATGTAAGTGTGTGTTTATTATATTAGGTGTCTATACGGTTTATTTATTTATATACACATCATACTAAATCAAATGTAAATAAAACTATCTACTGTGTATAATCTATCAAATTTACACTTATTTGTTCTTTATTATTTATTTTTATTATAATATTAATTTCATATTAAAATATATAATTTAAATTAATGTTAATAAAGTATTTGTTTAAAAAAATAAATTTAGAAAACACTACACGTTGCCTTCAGATAAGATTTGCTTTGAAACATAGAATGTTTACCTTATGCATATATATGTATCATGATTACAATAAGTGTTTTCTTAAATGTTTAATTAATTATTCATTTCACATTCTAAAACTAACAATGTTTATTAAAATCCTTTTAAAAATTTTTTCAATTTTCATTGGATTCTTTTTTCCCATTCTTAACAGATTGTAATTTAAAAATTTGCTCAATTTTTGTCAACAATAATCAAAGATCATTTAGCGATAATATATTTTATATTTACTTCCGCGATTATGTGAATGCTTTTGTTTCTTATTTAGCAAGTGTCATTTCATTTCTATTATCATTAATCTGCTCGTATTAGTTACATTAAGGAATTGCATTCTGAAATAATTATTGAAATCAAGTACCAATCAAGGGGTGTAATTTATTTACTGTTTATAAATTATAAATATAGATTAAAAAACTCGAATAATTCTTTAACTTTACAGCACCATCAGAAATATTTAATTTACGTTATATATTTTCAAATTACAAGGGAAAGATTTTTATATTTCAGGTGTTTTAAATTTCTTTCCCATAATTTGAAATGAGCTATATGTTGATGTAATGTATACATAGGATGCGTCATAAATACCTGATCTTATATTCTTAAACATGAAACAACGTGTCGGGATGCACGTAACATAGGTGCATTTCGATACGTTTCAAGTGTTGTGGAATAAAATAGTGATCACAATGCAATTGACAGCAATTATTATAAAAATCGCAAGTAAATGCGTTAGTGGAGTAAAAATTATGGGAATTTCAAAAACTTAGTAGAATGGAAATTAAATTTTTATCAGGAGGCTAAACACTTAATTTGAAATGTTTATATACGGAGGTCAGAAGTTAACGGATAATTGTCAGGCAGGACGATTCTATGACTAATTCTGAGTTGACAGTCCTAATACATAAATGTTGTATTGTCAGTTGTTACGGCACACGAGACTGTCAATATTGAAAATGTGCGGCAAAAGATATTTCGAATTTTTTTGAAATTTTAATCTCAAATAAGAGTATGCAACACTACGTTGGTATAATTAATCATTTTATGCCAATATTTTGCTTTAGTAAACATTTCTTTAACCGCGTTTTTATGCTAAATTACATATGGCAACCTTGTCCCAGAATAATGTCACATTTTCCATTTTTGGACGGACGAAAATCCTACAGCTATTTGAGAATAATATCAAAGAATGTTTGACTACGTATCTTAAATCTTTAAATTATAGGACTAATATTTCTTCTGAATAAACTAAATGCAAATGAATACGTAAATGTGTTGGAGGAAGTATTGGATAATGTTCCATTAAATGTGAGAGCCAACATGTATTAGATGTGCGATGGTGCACCAGCTCATAATGCAAAAATTACAAGAGCATGGTGGAACGAACGTTTTCCAGATAGGTGAATCGAGCGAAATGGACCAATATCATGGCCTGCAAGGTCACTAGATATGAATTTCCTTGGCTGTTGTTATTGCAACGCGTCCTTAATTCAATTTGAGAAAGACTTTGTCTCCAAACTTATCTCTATCAACATTTACGTTAATTATCATTATTATTTTTATTTTCATTAGACTTAAAACTATTTTGTCATTCCTACTGATTTATTGGTGGTTTTGATCATGCTGCTAAATCTACACTTTTGCAATTCGTATAGCTCAACTAATGATAATACATTTCTGTATGAACTCAGAATTAATCATAGACTCGTCCTACCTTACAACTACAAGAGGGTTTTGTGTGTTGGATGACCTTCCTTTTCTTAGTTACTTAATTCTTTAAAGCCTTTCACCCTTATTGAGTGCAAGGCGGGAAGGGGGTATTGAATTGAATTTCTGTTGGTTTTCTTCGCCAAACTTCCTTTCACTTATACCCGTCCCAGCCTTCTCACCTCTTTCCAATTTACTTCCCCCCCCACACTTTTCTCACCTCTTCTACCCATGTTTTTGTGAAAAAGTTTTCTTTCACTTCTCTTTTTTCATCTTCAACTGGCGGTTATTATCGGTGTATTCATCTTCTTTTAGTTTCGTTTATTTCAAGTAGTCTCTCATTTATAAATTTTTCTTTTAATACATGTTTCATGAATTATTAACGCCTGACTAGAACATCCAATACTCTTCCTTTTTGTTTCTGTGATTCCAACAAGATCTAGATTTCTCCCCCTTATTCCGTCATTTACTTTTTCTTCTTTTCCTGTGAGGCTTTGACATTCCATGTTCCAATTTTAGTAGTTCTATTATTACTTTTACGTTTTCCTTCTCTTTGGTTGCTGTCTCATCATTTCAATCATGGATTCATCTTTTCTTTTCTCAGTTTCATTGTAATTTTTTCGAATGTTTCTTCAGTTTCGCGAGTCATTATCTTACCGCTTTCCTCCCTGCTGCTCTCTATTTCAGATTCTCTTTGCAGTGTTTTATATGCCCTTTTCCTTACGTTTTCTACCGTGTCCTCTCACAAGCCGGCGGCGTCGTTTCTGTTTTTTGCTCGTCACTTGTTATCGTAGTAATTCTTCCTTTTTTTTTCTTTTGTTGTATTATCTTATCTGTATTTACTGTTTGCTTTCACTTGTAAATAAATCCTAAATGATTACTACTAACACTGTAACTTAAACCCTATCACCACAACTATCTGGAATATATCAATCAGGCCAGTACACTGGTTAACTTGTCGTCGCCTGTAAAACGCGTCCGCTCTCAACTTCCTAAATGACTTTTCTTCTTTTTTTTTTAATTATTTTTAATGCAGATTATTTCTTCTTGACTTATTTATCCAATATGCGCACCACACCAGTTTGTAATTATTAGAGCTGCCAAATCGGGCGGCGCACCATAGCCGTCTGCATCGTAGTAAATAATAGGTAACAGGTCACACATAATATTAGAACTTTGGTTTAAATTTCGTCCAGTAATTGTGCATTTTACTGTACAATCGAGGAATTGGTAGCGTAAACGTATCAGTAACCCCATTCATACGTTTAATGGACAGTACTGTGGTTAGACACTAGTAAATTTGAACAATATACCAACAATTTTGAAGCACTTGCTCTTCTAACGGAACATAATCAATTCAAAAGAATTCGGCTATATATTTGTAGCATTTGATATGTTTATGAGTGAAACACACTCAGCGATGTACGCTGCACTGAAAAAATATCCTTGTGTAAAGAAAACGATTGTTCGACATCTAGTAATACAACATTTGCATAACTAAAATCATCTTTCAAGTTATGTAAGAGAACTGAAGAAGCAGTATCACTATCATTACATATTTGTCTTAATCAGATGCGATCTGAATCTTCAGATTGCATCTGATTAAGACAAGTAAAGAGAAGTTAAATAGTGTTTGAAACATAGATTTGTTTAAAGCACTATTTAACTTCTCTATAACAATATGATTTTCTTCGCCACTTAAGGCGTTAAACTGTAAACATTAACGACAATGAAAGATTTTCTAATTGTGAATAGTTTCTAAATCTAGAAATACTTGAGCACCTTTCTTTAATAGCTGCGGCTTCGGATTGAATTGCAAAACTAACTTTTATTTGTTGAAAATGTTAATTTGAATAATAAACCGTTACCTGTAACCGTGTTTCTCAACGTGTAAGACTTGGCTGTGGTGGTGAAGTTTCTTCAAAATTGTTTCTGATGCCCTTACAATATCCAATTTTGTTCGAAATCGACGACCTTTAAATAAAAATTACTGCCCTCATTCTAACACAGCAAAACACTGCTAGACTTATCAGCCAATTGTTTTCCTAGCACTAAAGATACGTTGGAAAGATGGCGTTTAAATTTCGGTCAACTAAACTAGATTTTTTTCCTCCAGAAACGCGAAAAAATTATTTTGAAGACTCCTCAATGGGAAATATCTTGGGAAAGTTTAGTAGATTTTTAGAATAATAAAATATCTTGTTTTACTATACTAAACTCGACATTAGTAACAATAAAAGTTTCTGTGCCCAATAAATAGAGGTCCAATTACAAGACAAAGTTAGAATTAAGTTACACCAATATAAAGTTCGTGTTTTACCTAACAAATTTAGAATATTTTACTTAAAACGTATTTTCTTATTTTTATAGGATGGTGAATTCTTTACTGATTGGAGTAGTCGTCCAGACCAACAGCCACCAAAGAATTGGGGTTTCAGACGGCCCAAACGCGACATGCTGAGCCTTCGTTACGCAAAAGTCGGCAACGACAGTGTTTTCTCGCGTAAGGGGCTGTGCACCCTGTTCCTGTCGAATCTGCTCTCACTACTGTTGGGTGCCGGTGTGGGATTTTGGCTGAGCAAGTACGGATTCATACCAACCATTAAGGTCCGCTAGTTTTACAAAGGGGATAAGAAAAAGGAGTGTGTGTGTGTGTTCCACGTTCAGCTGAAGAGGACACTTGCTATTTTTTACATACGCCTATACGTGATTATTCTTTAATTGTGGCTTGTGAATGCTGCCTTTTAATGAAAAAAAAGAAAAGGAAAACGAGACTGGCATTTTTTTTACTCTCAAAACTGATGCTTTTTTTATTTTCTATATTTGAATGTTTCATTTGTTTTAATTTTATTATTACTATTATTATATTATATATTTTTTTCATTGTCTAACATTGTTTTTGTCTAGAAAGAAAACTGTGTTACATGTTCTAGTTGAATAATGTTACATTTTTTTAATTTTATTACGTTATATTAATGTTCGTATATGATAATAACATTTATTATTATATTAATATATTATTATATATTGTTCAGCTAGAATCATCAGATACTTTAAGCAAGTCCTCTGGGTTAGCTGGGGAGACGTTATTAAAATTTAATACTTTCAATTATTATTATTATTATTATTATAGAGTTAGTGCTGATATGATATCTTATGTGTTAAAAAAAAGACAAAAAAAAACTAGTTTTGAACTAAAATTTTTCCTAACTGAAATTTATTATTACCTTCGTCATAATAACTATTATTATTATTATTATTATAAGAACAACTTATTAAAATTTTATGTATGTATGAAGGAAAGTGTATAAAAGTAGAATGGTCTCAATTTTTATATATCAAAATATGATTTTGCTTTTCTCGTACTCTGTTTTTTACATTTGAAATTTTAAATTTAAGTATCTATGTGCAACCATATTGATATCGATCACTTAGTATGTATTATTGGCTATAAAATAGATATTCCGTTTTGAATTTTACGTTTGTTATTATTATTATTACTGTAAGTGGAAAAATTGAACAAAACTACCATTTTATATTATTGTCTTAGAAGATTGAATATGAAACTGTAAGAATAGATACTTGTAATACAATAAAAGAATTCTCGTTTTATTTAGAGTGCTTATAATTTTATTTTCCTTCCTTTAACATCCTTACAATCAAAATTTCGAATACCTCAAAAACCGATCCAGTCTGATAGCAATTTACACATAGAGCGGTCACATTTGTCTGCACAGGAGATTCCATATAAGTATCTGCCGAAGATTTTGGGTGATTTATCCAAGGAGGATTGCTCAGTTATATGTTTATTGGTACATACAGTCGGTCACAGTTTTCATACATCCACTGAATGCTAAACATCATTAAATGTGAACATCCGGCTATGTTAAAGCATACTTACTTCCATTTAACAACGTTGAAAAACTAAAAGCCTCTGATTACAAAACATTACAATTACACTACAAAAGAATTTGTGAAATATTCTAATATTGATTGCCATAAAAGTTTTCTTAGACTGCATTTTTATAAGATATTTTTCTATCGTAAGCCATAAATTTAAAACAAAAATATTTTGAATATTTTTTGTCGATCTGCATTGCAGAATACATTCCTTCGATAAATTTGACTACTTAGCTTAAGGGTTTCTTTTTCTTTGTGTAATGTTAACTGGCGCATATTACCAGACATGCATATGCTTTTGTAACTCATCTTTGTAAAAGCATCAAATGCTTATTTTTCACAAATACGTGATACTACGAAGAGGATTTACTGAGTTTCTTCTAAATTTATGATTTACAATAGGAAAAATATCTTATAAAAATGAAGTGTACGAAAATTTTCGTAACAAGTTCTTATTTATTATTGGAGCTTTTAAAGACATTAAATGGAAGTAAACATGCTTTATCATAGCCTGATATTTACAATTGATATTCAACACACACGGGATGTACGAAAACTTTTGTGACAGCTGTATATGTTTATGCATTTACTGTATCGGATCACCGATATAAATTGAGCGCTCTATTTATAAGTAACCCGACATATCAGGTAAAGTTACAATATTCTGTGGATTAATCACCACGTGTATAATGTCTTATCCATATCTGTTCTGATAAATTACAAATTTAACACATTTATTTCAACTCAGAATGTATACACCATCTATCGGCTATTATACGAAATTACAAATTTAAGTAATTGTAAATTTCTTAACGAAGTTAAGCATAAATACTAAATTTGAAACTTTAGCATTACGAAGCGCAAAAATGCAAACAGCTATTAGAAATAAGCGTTTTGATAATTACAAAAGTAATATAAAATTGGGAGTAGACACATCTTAATTCAAACGAGTGTACATTGGGTTGCCTAACTTAGTACACAGTTTAATATACTGACTTCTTGATTTATTCTTAATAATGTAAATAGTGTAATTATCTATTGAATTGCAAAAATTAATGTCACGGAATTAAAATTTATTAAGCAAATACTAGTAGAAATTAATTACAAATATCTATACTTATATATATATGGAAGTTTGGTCAAGAGATGCATGGAAAAACAGGAAATATAATACAAATTAAACTCAAATTTAACATTTAAGTGATACTGTAGATCTAAAACTAATAATAAAATACAATATTATTGAATCTTTCGTGTACTTGCGTCTTATAAATTAAAGTATCATACTTCCATTCACCCGAAATGTCTGATTAAATAATTGTTTCGGAAATTTATCCCTTTGCTGACTAGAACCATAAAATTTCGAAAATAGGTAACAGCTTCACACAGAATAGTAGTTAGTACTATTTTTAATCACGCTGTGATTAGTTTGCAAGTGTTTTTATTTAATATTGGGCTGCCTTTGTATCACATATTTTTGTTTTGCAGTATTATACGCCCGTCTAAAGTCAAAAAATAGCCTCCATGGATTCTCGTTTATACTATTATTATCTATGATTTGCTTTAGTATGAAAACTTGATTAGTAACTGGCTACTGCCATTACTTTATATATGGTATCCCTTAGAATAACACCTATATAATTCGATTTATTGTTTTGATTGGGGAGGGCAAGAAAGCACAGAAATTTAAAAAATATATACAAAACAGTCTTTAAATTGTTTCATAAAGTCAGGTTACAAATTCCTCGACAAATTCTTGTTAACATGGAAGTTAAATTTATAATGTTGTATTGGGAGAATAGAAAGAGGTTGTATTGGGGATGGGAGGTATAGAAATTAGAAAAGAATTACAAAATCAGTTCGTAAATTCTTCGAAAAAGTTTTGTAAATTTGTAATTTTCGTATTATGAACACAAAAATGCCAACGGATATTAGGAATAAATGATATGGTTATTAGAAAGGAAATATAAAATTAGTTTGTAAATTCTTTTCTATAAATGCAAAATCACAAATTTTATAGAGATGCCACTAGCATATACATACATAAAACAATCGTAAATTTACTGTGTGCATATTGGCTTGCCTAAATTCGTCCACTTCGCAATCTTAATATACATATTATGGAAATACAAAAATAATGCGAATACACTATTATGCAAAAGCAACGATACAAATCTGTCGTTTAAGTTTAATAACGTTTTCTCCCTCGTAATTAATTCATTGCAACTCACATTAATAATGTTAAATAAACTCCTTTGTGCGTTCTTCATCTTTGGTAGAATCACATATTCAAGAGCCTTACATCTGCATCTGGTGTGGTGTACTTTAGGGAAGCAATTTATGTCCAATTCTGTTTTTGATTTTCGTTAACGGTTTGCCTCGGTAATTGGATTGCGGAGGATCTAAAATTACATTAAAAAATTACAAAATGCGAAGTTACAATTGTGGTATGTTGATAGTTGTCTCGATGTAAATTACTATAATGTTAATAACATATATTTAAATCGTTGCCATATTATTAAAGATCTAGATGTGACAAATCATCTAAGAAATATTATTTCTTCGTCATTAAAGTTATAGGAATTTATCATGTGTATCATAAAGCAATTCCCCCATCTATGAAGGTTTCTTTTAATTTTGGTATCTGTTTTAAATGCTTTGTTGTGTTAGTGTGTGCATTAATATCATTCGCATATGTACATACATACATTAAATGTAATAATTTGTTGATGGTTTTTAATATTAATACCTCCTATCAGACATTCAGCATACTAGGAGATGGGGGAGAGGGGTTGTTCGAATTTGTAGCTTTAAAATTAATTTTAAAAATAGTTTAAAGTAAAATCATTTATAACAAAATAATTAAATATTTGACACATTAATTACAAAATTTAAATTTACAAGAACCTCTTTGGGGTAAAGAATGCCTTCATAAATAATTTATTACAGAAATACTTTGTACAAACTATTCTCTGTAACGTTAACTTTGTCCACTAAAACATAGATGTCGCAGTTAAATGAAATCTTGGAATTAATAAAACTTCGCAAGATATTTTCTGAAATTACCTAGAATTAATTAGCATTATGTAAAGGAACGATTTTTCGTTTTAATTAAGGTATGAATGTGGAGAAGTAGAATTGATTTAATTATATAGCCTCTAAAACAAACACAAATTATTTTTTATTTTGATTTTCGACAATTAATTTAATTAATAATTTAATTTCTAATTTGGGGACGAAAAATTAATGGTCAACATTAGCAGTGATCAATCTGCGATCTGCGATCTGTATTCAATCCAGTTAGATACAAACTGTTACTGAATTTTAAATTAATACGTAATGATAAACAACTATTTGCCAACAAAATTGATTGCCATATCTTCATGTTGAAGTTAAATCGGCACGATAAAAACAGTATAATAAGAGAGAATTGTACGATCATCTCTCGAATTGAAGTGAAAGTACTAATGTCGCATTTTTGCAGCCATATACAGAATACTTCTGTTATTAAAGAAACCAGCGATGTATGCATATAAACCGTCCTCAGTTACTACTAAATAATAAACATTAGTGACATGAAACTCACCTGTACATGTAAATGTAACACTTTGGTCTGTGGCCAAGCAACCATAGCTTCTTTTTTAATTTGGTTCGGTGAAAAACAATGGTCTACAGTAACATCAATGGAGAGCAACCATACAGCTGGGACGAATCCTTGCAATCGGAATATTCATCTCTTCTTCTGTAGAAATTTTTTTGCGTCCACTTCTAGACGTAGGTCTTCCTTCTGACTTTCGAAGCCTCCTTATTTCGACGTAGGTCTCCCTTCTGACTTTCCAAGCTTTCTCATTTCGAGCTACATTATGCTACTGTTTCCATTCTTACTTTACAGACAACCAACCAGTATTTTCAAAGTATTTCCACGCTTTTTGTATGCTCTGTGTCTCCATGCGCCCATTTTCATTATATTTATGAGCGACTTCTTACCTGACCTCCACTTTGAACTTGTGATCTTTCGTTCTTTATTCTTGGTTTCCGCTCAACTTTTTTGTTCCTAATACGATCTATGAAGTTAATTTCTAGCAGCTGCTTATCCAAGTTCCACTTTAAACTTGTGATACTATTGTTAACATTTTTAAACCCTGCTTTCCTCTACACCTTTTGTTTCCAATTCAATTTAAGTTAATTCCTAGTACAATTCTTTTGGTGCTTATTTGCGTTGTTCTAAATCCATTTTCTGATTGAACCATGACGCTTACTCGAAGTTTAGAAACACATTACTGTAGAGATTGTAATGGTGTAGTATTTTACGGGACATTCCAAATAATTACTACATTTACTTGCACAAAATTTAACTGGCAATATTGCAGAAACACCTGAAATTAGCAAAATCATATATTATTTTGTTAATCAAGCAAAAGTTGATAAAATTTAGGTGAGAAGACATGCAGTATCATAGTGGCGTTAGATTTTTACCTATCCCGGTGGTTTTCAGTTTAACTTGACGATAAAAACGATTCAGCTGATGACATAATGGTCTTAGTCAACTACTTCAAACACGAATCATAAAGCTTCTACGAACGCTATGACTAAATATAGAAAATCTATTTAATCTTAGTACAAAAGAAATATAAAACGTATTTTACAACCTTATATCTTATTTTAATTTCGATTTCAAAACTATATGAACAGATTTTTTTGTGACTTACCAAAATCAAGGTCCTGTAGTAAAATGACCGCCTTTTTTTATGATAGACTTCAATTGCATGGGAATTACATTGGAACTATTGAGTGATTGCATAACCAATCCATACAGTATCGTTAACATTTCTTCCAGAGCAAAAGCCAGAAAATCATCACTGGCGAGAATCAATGCTTATATCTGAGGCACCTTACAATGTTTGACGTTAAGCTTCTGTCGTTTTCGGGCTTTTCCTAAAAGGAAAGATAAACAAAACTTGTTCAAAATGCATACTAATTACTCGTTTCTCTAGTAAAACACACATAATTAAAGCAAATATTAGCTTAAATACAAAGGGTACTAGGAAAGTTTTGCAATATGACGCAACAATGAATCGTAGGAAGCTGCTTGTTGTTGCATGTTGAGACATGTTCATACGTGCATAGTAGCCGCTGCGCCATGTCGATGGGTACAGTTAATGATTAGCTGTGAGAGTGTAAAGCGCTTGCGATGGCATCGTGGTTACGATGCGGCACCCAGAGAGAACAAAGTTTCTTCACGTGCAAATGATCATGCAGAATCGAACGAATTGCTGGTGCATTTAGACTTTAAGTACTATCTGTTGGTAGCTCACTCGCCTGTCCTCGTCAAGCATTTTCCTCACAGTAGTAACGTTTCCCTCCGCAACTGACGTTCGTAGCCTTCCCGGCCACTCAGCATCCTCTACAGTTAAATTTCCCCTTTGGAATTCTCTATACCACCTGAATATCGTTGTGCGATATGGACAAACATCACCTAGTGCAAGAGTCATTTCTTCGAAGCACTGGTCTATGTTTAAACCACGCACGAAACCACGATGCCATTGCAAGCACTTTACACTTTCATTGCTAATGAATAACTGAGCCCATCGACATGGCGCTGCGGCTACTATGCACGTATGAACATGTCTCAACAAGCGGCTTTCATTGTTGCGTCATATTGCAAAACTTTCCTAGTACCCTTTGTATCAATTTTGGAAATGAAATCATGGAAATAAGCAAATTAAGCAAAAAAAGAAAAACTGAAGACTGATCCAACAGAATACTGCTCACTAACTACGATACTATAATTAATTAAGACAAATTTTCCTTTACTGAAGATCTTAATGCAGCAGTTCTTTTTATATCAGAAAATTTTACACACTTTGAAATATAATTTCCAACTCTAATTTTAGACGCGACAGTTGATGCCTATCCACTTTTGGGTAAGGTTTGATTACAGACGGAACTGGAAATTATTTACAAAAGACCCGATTTTAGAAAATTATCTGGAGATTCCCTTTTTTAAAATTTGTAATTGAAAGCAATTTTAATGACGATTTTTATGCAACTTTCCATAATATTAATTATTACCATATCAATGAAACCAATGCCACTGAAACAAAATGGTGCTTTTCAACATTAAAACGTATCGAAACTTTTTCGTGAGCACAATGAGTGAGAATAGATTATAAGCTTTAGCTATGCTATCTGTCGGAAACGAGTTTATTGAACATTTGCCGGACATTAATGAGTAAGTGATAAAATAAGTTCGATGAAGAGAAGGACGGAAGAATTGATTTCATTTCAAAGCATTAACTGTTGAAAAGTTATAAATCCGTAACCTTAGTCTTCAAACACTACTTAATTGGTGTCTTTATTTACAAACTGTTTTAAATAAATAATATAAAATCTGCATACATATATATGATCATGTAATGCGTACAATTGTGAACCCCCTTATGAGCTGTTATTAGTTCTAATACACGTATGTTGAAATGTCTTTAAATTTCTCAAATACTCCCGATTTATATGAAAAGTTTGTGGAAAGTAACCTTATGTGAAGTTGTTAAAACATGGATACCCATTTAATTGTAATAGAATTAAATTATGGTGCCTCGTATATACACTACCGGCCATAAGTGTTTGCCCACCCAGAATATTCTTTTAAATTTGTTTATATTTTTAATTCGTTGGTATGACGACCTTTTATCACTGCCTGGCACAATCTCAGTATCCTCTCTAGTATTTCTGGTTCTATTTTTGATCATACATCCTGTTGTTGCGTCCATAGTGCACTTGAAGATGTTAGGGCTGATTTTCGCAATTGTCTGTTTAGCTTATCCCGTAACAACCCTATAGGAATCCAGTCGCGGCTGTGAGAAGGCCTTTCATAATAACATTTATTACTTCACGTTCTAATTCCTCTAAATATTCCCGACACAGTTTGGAGGTGTGTTTGGGATTATTGTCTTGTTGGAACACAAAGTTTTCTCCAATTGTCGTGTTCCAAAAAAAAAACCAACGTTCTGGTCGCTTACAGAAGTTGTAACAAAACAATACCAAATCATTACTGATTCTCCTGATTTAGATTCGTCAGTCCAGAGCACTTTGTGCCACTCTTGCAGCATCCAATTCTTGTGTTGTCTTGCGCACAGCAATTTTCATGAACAATTTGTCTCTGCGTAAACGTCTTTTCACCATTATGACGCCGGTTTATTCCCATTAATGTTTATGTCTGCTACAGTTTCCGGTGAAATTTTTCGTCTATTTCTTTCAGTTAGCAAAACTATTTCTCGATCCTCTCTTGGTGTTGTTATTTTTGCTCGGCCTGGCCGCTTTTCATTTATAAACTACCATTTTTTTTCATATTTTTTGATATTATAGTGGCTTTATGTTCAGTCATTTCGCGATTTTCTTATTACTTTTGCCAATATCATGATGAGACACTATAAGAGCACGTGTTTGGATCGATAGCTCTTTTCTACGCGACATTATTTAAAATATCGATTTTATATTAAAATAATACACAAACATTACGACACGAACTCTTTACACTTCGAAAGTCGAATGAAAACTAAACTTTTTATACAAATATCTCTCGTCGCTCCATTTATGATCTAATGTAATCATATTTCCGAGAAAAAGGCCTTTATTTAATCGCCTTACCTTGATTATAAAATCGTCATTGTTGATAGTTTAGTTTTAAAGTACTTAAATACATAAATTAAAATTTAATAATATAACAATATTGTTTATTTGACATAATAAATAAAGGGTTTTCCAATAAGGACTTAACAACTTTTTTCAAAATAAAATGCAGACCATTTGAGATATTTCAAAAACTTTATTATCGGGTTGAAGTACAATCAAAACATTTATGAATGGAACTCGACTTCGTTCATATGGCCACCGCGGGCACGTTTGCAGCGGTCGATTCGTTGGACCCAATTTTCGATGACTCGGAAATACAATTCGGCCGAAACGGCTGCTATTTCGCGTTCAATGTTAGCTCTGAGTTCTTCCAACGTTGTCGGCTTGTTGGCATAGACCAATGACTTGACGTAACCCCAAAGAAAAAAGTCTAGAGGCGTTAAATCGCACGAACGAGGCGGCCAATCGACTGGTCCATTTCTTGAGATAACACGCTCATCAAACTTACTCTTCAATAAATCGATTGTAACGTGTGCTGTGTGGCTTGTGGCACCGTCCTGCTGAAACCACATGTTGTCCAAGTCCATATCTTCCATTTCGGGCCAAAAATAATCGGTAATCATAGCGCGATAACGATTACCATTCACAGTAACGTGACGATCATTATCGTCGACGAAAAAATATGGCCCTATGACGCCGCCGGCATGCAAACCGCACCAAACAGTTATTTTTTGTGAATGAAGTGGTGACCAACAACGAATATTTTGCTTATTGACGAACCCATTGAGACAAAAATGAGCTTCGTCACTGAAAATGATTTTGCGATGAAATTGATCATCTTGGCGCATCTTTTCCAGAGCCCAATCGGAGACCGTACGTCGCTTCAAATGGTCCATCGGCTTCAATTCTTGGGTCAGCTTGATCTTGTATGGGTGTAAACCAAGATCCTTACGCAAAATTCGCCATAAAGTGGTCTGGGCGATGCCCAACTCTTGAGAACGCCGTGGAATTGACTGATTTGGATCATTTGCTACGGACGTTTCAACGGCAGCGATATTTTCGACACTTCGACCAACCCGTTATCTCACTGGCACGGCAACATCACACAACGAATATGTAGACTCAAATTTTTGCACTAAACTTGTTACTGCCTGTCTACTAGGGCGAGAATTACGAACGAAAATCGGAGTTAACGCTCTTAAAGTAGCGGTCACCGACTCCGAATTTCTGTAGTAAATTTTTATAATTTGCAGACGTTGTTCGTTCGTGTACTTTACTATGATGAAAATGTTAAGTTTACTGAATAAATTGACAGTGACAGTTCGATGATTAGTGAAAGGGTGCGTTCACAAATTGAATTAAAAGTTGTCAAGTCCCTATTGGAAAACCCTTTAGTATTTCTATGTGACTTCCAATTTTAAATTACAAGAAGCTAAAAACAGATTTCAAAGTATGTACATTAAATAAAAATTTAAATTTCGATTTTCGTTTTTTGACCTTAAGAAAGTGTCAAAAGATATCTTTTATTACAGCTCTGATATTTCAAAGTTAATATAAATGTCGTTTTGAATGGAGGTAGGCATTAATTTTTCTTTAAAAAGTTTTTAACGAAAGTCTACCGTAATAGCGACTTGTTTTAAAATTTACCGGAGCGATATCTGTGATTTTTCCTAAAGTCTAACATGACACTAATGCCATTTCATCGCCGGCGTTCTTTTTAAAATTTTCTTGACAGATCCGGTTTGTTTAAATCTAGAAAATATCCTTAAAAATTTTCTCAAATTTCTCCTCTATGGAACTGAATCAATTACGTATTATTATTCACTTTACGTTGTGAACATAATTCTAGTTAAATAATTTCGTTTTTAGAAGAATAAGGATATAAAACTGCAATATTATGCTTTAATTCCTGATCTATTGAAATTAATTAGTAATATTTAAAAAACTAATTAGTGAAAGAAACTATATTTGCGGAACATGTTATTATTCTCGTCGATCTCATATTTTTAACTACACCATTATTTTTCCACAAGAACTACGTATAAAAATAGATCATGCAGATGACATTTTAACATTTTAAGCAACGAAATAACCAAAATGAAGACGAAAATTAATATAAACAAAATAAAAATTATGGTCATATCTAATAATAATAATACCGGCTGATAGCTCAGTGGTAAGTCACTGGCCTATTCTGCCAAGGATTTCGTGTTCGAGTTGTTTCCTTTTTCCCTTTAAGTAAGTATTGAAAGACGAAGATCTTAAGTCGCACCAGCACGGGTATAATAAGAACTCATAGTCTGCCGAAGCCCTCTGTAACTTGTTTTAAACTGTTGGGGAATTGTCATTAACTTGGGTGATAGGACATGAAGACATTGAAGGCATTGTTATCGCCAATAAACTGCATTAGGAGTTTTACGATGATATTTTATAGATCTAAGCATTTCTGTGGAAGAAATAATCGTAGATAGATAGCATATAAAGCATATAACTTTCGTGCAGCTGACTTGACAACTTTGTATACAAATTTGGCTGCTACTGACTGGTCTTTTCTTTTAAGCTGTAACAATGTGAATTTTGCTGTCGATGGTTTCTACAGCAAGATTTATTCTGTGTTCGATCGTTTTGTGCCTAGGGTAAGATCATCTCGCCGTCAATATCCTGTGTGGTTTAATGGCAGGATTAGGTATCTTGTGCATATGAAGGAGTATTATTTTAAAAAATGGAAGTCTACAAAATCTGAATACTATTACAGTGAATTTAAGAGATTGAGACGAATGGTTAAATGTGATACGCATGCCTCATATAACGCTTATCAGAGGCGTTTAGAATCTAAAATTGTAGATGATCCTAGAGCGTTTTGGTCGTTCATCAATGGTAGGAGATCTGCATCAAGAATTCCTGGTCGTGTTTTCTGCGGAAACGAAGAATTTACTAACCCTCAGGAAATAGTTAATGTGTTTGCTCGTGAGTTTTCCAAGGCTTTTCGTCCGAGTGCGGTGGTATCTCCAGTATTGTTTGGCAATTGCCCCTCATTTAATGTGGGAAGCATTACTGAAGATGATGTATTACTAAGTGTACGTAAACTTAAATCCGGTGTGACGTCTGGTGAGGATGGCGTTCCCGGTTTCTTGGTGCGCGATTGTGCTACAGTTTTGTCCTATCCCCTTGCCATCTTGTTTAACATGATAATTAATGCATCTGTGTTTCCGGACGCCTGGAAGTTGAGTAAAATAATTCCTGTGTTTAAAAAAGGAGATCGCTGCGATATTGCCAATTACAGACCGATTAACATTCTCTCCAATTTTGCTAAAGTTTTGGAACACATATTATATTCTAGGATCTATAGGAGAGTACAACCTTACTTGTCGGCGCGTCAGCATGGGTTTATGAGCGGGAGATCTACGGTGACGAACCTTGCGGAAATGGCACAATATCTGTGTGATGCTGTGGATCAGCGAAAGCAGGTTGACGTTATTTATACGGATTTTTCTAAAGCTTTCGACTCTATCGACCATAACCTGCTTTTGGCCAAACTTGATCGTATCGGTTTTTGTCCTGGGCTTTTGCAACTGGTCTCTTCCTACATAATGGACAGACGTGCTTATATTTTTTATAATGGCTACTCATCGAGCTCCTTTCTATAGGTTGAACTGTGAGTGTTTGTGCTATGCGGATGATTTAAAAATCTATAACATTGTCAACATGGAGGCTGACTGTATTAGATTGCAGACGAACCTTCGGATAGTAGACGAATGGTGCGCATTGAACCATATTTCTTTGAACATTAATAAGTGCTCAGTAGTTTCCTACTGTAAATGTAGCCAACCTCATATTTATAATTATACGGCCGGATCTGGGCCGATAACAAGAGTGTCGAGGGTGCAAGATTTAGGAGTGCTTTTTGATTCGCGGCTTACATTTGCTGGGCATATTTCCTCAATATGCTTATCTGCATCGAGGTCGCTTGGCTTTGTGATTAGATCCTGCCGTGGTTTTAATAATATCCAAGCTATTAAATCTGTATACTTTGCGCTAGTGCGGAGCAAGTTGGAATACGCATCATTGGTTTGGTTTCCATGTTATCTCCATCTCGATTTGTGTATAGAGCGTGTTCAGCGACGATTTCTAAAATATTTATCTTTTAGGGTAAGTAGTCATTACCCTGACCGTGGGGTTGACTACACAAGCTTGTTGGATCAGCACGACTTTCGGTCTCTAGCTAATCGATGCAATATGTACAGTGCAAGATTTATGCACAATCTATTAACAAACACAATTGACAGTGCAGCATTATTCAAGTGCGTTAATTTTCATGTGCCGGGCCGTGATACCCGTTCTAGTAGCTTGTTGGAAATTCCTAGGGCGAGAACTAATGTTTTAGCTAAGTCACCGACTGGTCATATGTCACGGAATTTTATGCAATTTTATGATGACCCGTTTCATGACTTGAATTCTTATTTTATTATGTCTGGTATACCATTTTTGTTTAGTTCATTTTTCTTTATATTTACGTGTATATATATATATATATATATATATGTTTTTTTTTTCTTCTCTTTCTTTTGTATGGATTATTTATTGTGTTTACTTAGGGTATGGCAATCTGCATTTATTTATTTTCTATGGTTGTTCATATTTTGTCCTGTTAATGGTGTTTCACTGTTGGACAATAAAGTTTTATTATTATTATTATTATTATTATTATTATTATTATTATTATTATTATATTGGGTCTGGGAAAAAGTTCGTGGCGTTTTTCCCGATAGATGGCATTGGTTGCCGATAACTAAAGAACAACAAGTCACAGCGACACCACCGACGGCTCGTTTTTTAGATGACCTTCCGAATGTTAGTTTGAGCGTAGAAACATTGTAATCGGTGCAGTGGTTGGAAAGTTATTCGCACTTGAAAATGGAGAAGAATAATGAGAAATTTCGCTATATTCTGCAATATTATTATGATAAGGGGAAGAACGCTGCGCAGGCTTGTGATAAAATTTGTGCTGTGTACGGTGAAGGTACTTTATCGAAATCTGTTGCGCGGAAATGGTTCGCTCGCTTTCGTTCTGGAAATTTCAATGTGAAAGATGAGTCACGCTCCGGTCGTCCAATCACTGAAAAATCTGATGAAATTCTTGAAAAAGTCCAACAAGATAAGCATATCAGCAGTGTCGATATTGGCATGGAGCTAGGCATTGACCACAAAACTGTTTTGAACCATTTACACAAAGCTGGTTACAAAAAAAAGCTTGACGTATGGGTTCCTCATGAGTTGAGCGTGAAAAACATGATGGACCGAATTAACATCTGCGATGCGCTGCTGAAACGGAATGAAATCGAGCCGTTTGTGAAACGTTTAATAGCCGGAGATGAAAAATGGATTACGTACGATAATCGGAAGCGTAAAAGATCGTGGATAAAGGATGGTGAGCCATCACAAGCGTTCGCTAAGCCAACATTGACGCCAAAAAAAGTGATGCTGTGTGTATGGTGGGACTGGAGGGGAATCGTCCACTACGAGCTACTTCCAACTGGTCAGACGATTGATTCTCAACTCTACTGTGCACAACTAGAGAGATTACGCCAGGCGATTGAAAGAAAACGGCCCGAATTGATTAATAGGAAAGGTGTTGTCTTCCATCATGACAACGCCCGACCACACACTTCTTTGATGACCCGTCAAAAATTGAGAGAGTTTGGTTGGGAAGTTTTGATGCACCCACCTTACAGTCCGGATATAGCACCCTCTGACTATCATCTGTTTCGATCTCTGCAGAACTCTCTCAATGGAATTAAGTTGGTTTCAAAAGAAGCCTGTGAAAACTACTTGATTCAGTTTTTCGACCAGAAACCACAGAAGTTTTTCACCGATGGGATCATGGATCTACCAAAAAAATGGCGAAACATTGTCGATAATAATGGAGCATATTCGGTTTAAATGAATTCGTCCACGCGCCATGCGGGGACCAGTTGAATTTTACTGAAAAAACGCCACGAACTTTTTCCCAGACCCAATATAAAGAAATAGAATATAGTTTAAAGTCATTGTTTTATTGAGACACTATTAGAAGAGATATATGATCTCAGTTAACCTGATTAGATGTAGCAGCAGAGTAGAAAAATGTATTGTAATACCAATATACAAAGAAGAGGAAAAGAGGAATAACACTATTCAATATAATAGGAAAATTATTCACGAAGATAATAACAAATAAGATCGATCAGGTGATTTTCATGGAAGAAGAGCAAGGCTTTTGGCTAAACAGATCTATCATAGCTGCCATAAGCATAGGTGTGCTTTAAAAAACTAACCTATTCGATTGAATACAGATATCAGATAATCTAGAAGAATCAGGCATGGAGAAGAAATATGCTTAAACAAAGATGTCACAACTAAAATAAAAGTAAAGATAATTTGTTCTTTGCTTTAGGAAAATAGAATTAAATCCAGGAACCTGCCATTAGGATAGCTTCAGCCCGATACTATTCAAGGTTATTATGAACAAAATAACGAAGCCATCAAAGCAAAAAGAGTAAGGAGTATCGTCTAGGAAATTGAAACATCAAACTAATCTGCTAGGAATATAACGCAGGTCTCATTTGTGAATCAGCAGTTACATACATTCTGAAATAAGGCCGAATGATTCAACATGATCATCTCTATCAATAAAACGAAATGTATGAGAACAGTTGGGAACTTATTCCCTGTAAATTTGCTGCATATAACAAATCTCTAAACCAAGTGATGGCATTCGATTACTTAGGAGTACGAATATCAAAAATGCATTCTGGTAAAGTACAAATTTGACAATAGAATATATAAGATGTACGGAAACGGAACGACTCTTACGAACTACAGAAATAAGGAGCTCAAGGTACACATTATTGGTACACGGGTACACATTATTGGAACGAAAACGAAGCTTTGACATTAGATATCAAAGATTGGGGATGTCATGCGATGGGTGGGAGAATGCAGATTACATAGATTGGATGAAGGAAGTAGATCCTGCAGGTGGACTACATAAGAGATGGCGTACAAGATGCCAGTCGTTACCCTACGAACGGTCCACAATATTAACAAGCTGTACGCTTAAACAAAGAACAAGAAGAAGATATTTATTAAAAAAAGGAAAAGAAGTAAGAGGATAAGATATTTGGAAAGGAGCTTCGGGGCAGATTTCAAACTAAAGTTAGAATAAGAACCAAGCCAAACTAGCCAAGAAGGATTCAAAACAAAACTTCATTCATCAAGAATTTGTATGGGAGATCTGATTATGGTCAGAAATGAAGCAAAGGAATCCAAAAAGATAGAAGTCGACTGAAGGTTAATTCCAACCTGAAGCATCATTAGTAGAACTACATATGTGCTAGGAATAAAGAAATTAAGAACACCACTGGCTTAGCAAGTGGATCCTTTTTCAAGGTCAGATGTTTTTTTACAATTAGAAGCACTGTCACATGTGATGATTCTGTTTCTTGGGTTAATTCGCAAATCAAACGATATTAATCCAATAAGCGAAATTAGTATGCGTTCTTTGCATTATCTACAATGGGAGGACCTGTTTGAAGTAGGTCAGTCCTATTTGAGCCCTTTTCTTTGAATATTTTTGCCTACTTTGTCACTTTTCTTTAAGGTAGATCACACTGTTGAAGACGTTGATGGCGCTTTTGTTCTTAAATCTTCTGGCATATTAA
Organism: Dermolepida albohirtum; assembly: GCA_031893035.1. NCBI lineage: Eukaryota > Metazoa > Arthropoda > Insecta > Coleoptera > Scarabaeidae > Dermolepida > Dermolepida albohirtum. The sequence continues at coordinate 27,298 of JAVIWB010002333.1, forward strand.
ATCTTTATTTAACTTCCCTATTCTTTTTTATTATTCTAAAACATCATTGTATATTGCTTTATACCATTAGTTAAAATTAGGTATGGCTCTTCTTGTCATTATACATGTGTACAGCGTGTGCGTGTACAGCAGCTGAAGAGTCTCCTTGCTCTGAGACAAGGGATTTATATCGTTAACGTGTACTAGCAGCGAAGCTTTCATATCTTGTTTGGTACAGTGTTTAACAATCCTTTAATTGTGTAAAAATGCACAAAAACACATCGATTTCAAAAGTATATTGTATTCACTTTCAAGTAAATGTAATGGCTTTTTTATGATGAACCTGAAACGATTACATATTCGAAAATGAGCTACCAATTAATTGAATGTAGGTATTGTTGGTGGTATGGTATTGTTTTATGTAAACATATTTTATAATAAACGAACAATAAAGCCGCATTTTTTCCTTCGAAAAAGAAAACAATAAGGATCTACCTACTCCTAATAGTCTCAAGGTTGCCGAAATTTTCTCATTGCCTTGGAACATTATATACGTTTATATGTACATACGAGGCGCGATCCATATGTTCCCGGACTGATGCTATAGCACGAGATCCCAAAACAATACTGGCGCGCGCCGATAGTCGGTGAGAGGCACATGTCTACGGAGCATGTGTGAAAAGTTCCATTGTGATTGGCAGAATTTTCGCGTTACGTGCGATTGAGTAAAGTGGTAATTGTGTCCTGCTACGATCATTATAATGGAAACATATGGAATGACTCAGCAAGTATTCGTTGAATAATCAATGAGCCGAATACAAACCTTTGAGTGCTTCGTGCGTTTTAAGACCGGTAGGACGAACACGGGGACCTTCGACGTCTACCATATACGAAAACATCGCGACAGTTCAACGTATGTCGTATATCTCCTATAAAGTTGGAATCAAATATGATATATGTCTGCGAATTATGATTGAAGAATATGGAATGAGACATGTAACTTACAATCAAAAGCAGAAACGAATTGCTATTTACACTAAGCTTAAACAACTTGCTGGAAACTTTCTGATTACTGGGGACGAGAGATGGATTTGTGGTTATGATCCAGAAACTAAACAACAATCAAGTCGGTGAAAGTGTCCGAACTTGTCAAAACCCAAAAAATGCTGACAAATGAAAAGCAGTGGGTACGTTGATGATGGAGAGGCTTTTCAACGATAATTCTTGGGTTTTTCGAGTCCCAAATGCGACAGTTCTGCTTGTAACGTAGCCTCCGAGGTGAAAATGGGCCTCATCACTCAAGATGATTTTTCGATGAAATTCCGGATCAGTTTGATGCATTTCAAGGACCCACTCAGCAAAGACACGACGTTGTTGATGGTCAGTAGGTGTGAGTTCTTGTGTTAACCGAACTTTAAAAACCTTAAGACCTAAGTCTTTATGCAAAATACGGTGTCATATTGTTTGTGGAATGCCCAATTCTAAAGATCGACGAGAAATGGACAAACTTGGGTTTGCCTCAACACTATGGGTTACCACAGCAATATTCTCAGTTGTTCTTGAGCGACGTGCACGAGTTCGATTCTTCACATCACTAACTTGTCCCAACAGCTCAAATTTTTCCACCAGTTTCACAATTGCTGGCCGAGAAGGTGTTTCACGACGACCCAAAAATACTTTAGTTTTGCGAACAGTGACCGCCAAATTTTCACCATTTTGTAGTGAATTTTAATCATTTTGTTAAAGCATATATCGTCCCTTTTTTCTAACGGCGTAGTTTCTACTTGTCATCTGTCGAGTAGTTATAGGTTGAGTCATGACAACTGTTAAATTGGCGGGTTATTGAAAATGAAATGTCTTATTGGAACACACCTTTTGTTAACAGTAGTTTACACCGCATTAAAAATTATCTTAAATTTCTCGCACGGTATTTGGGTTTTACTTTATAAATAAAATGCGTCGCTCTGAATGAAAACCTCTGTATATTGAAGAACAACTTAGAAACAATTAATAGTAGATACATTAAGTGCATAGCCATCAAGACTCTCTTATAGATTTCGGAAATTATTATCAAATTTCATTAATTAGCCACAAACTTTGTCAAAATGTTCAAGAAATGAATTTCAAGTTAATTTTGAACTACGAATGAAGTAAATTAGTTCTTCAATTGCTTGTAAAGGATTTTAAATACAATAGTTTTGTTCGAATAAAGAAAAATTTATAAAACCGAAATCTAGAATCAAATAAATAGTAGGTCAATAGTAGGTAATTGAATGATCAGCTTACTCTAAATAATTTTAATATCGATACGTCCTTAAATGACACTTAAATAGATATAACCTATAAAATTAGGTTAAATTATTTAACAAAATATCTGTAACATACTTACGTTTTCTCATGTACTACTTGTGATGTGAAATTTATTTTAAACTACAGTGCAGTTATTGTTTCTGTTTTGCAGTTTTTTTAACGAAATATGATCGTGGAAATTATAGTACGTGGGTAGTTTGACAAGTAGTGAGAATGGAAAAGAAAAACGAATTTTTTAAATACAAAATAATTTTTATTTTTCAATATATTTTCCTAAAAGAGCAATATATTTATTCCAACGCTGCTCCAATGCCCTTATGCCATCTCTAAAATGCGATTCCGGAAGACTTGCAAAATACTCATTTACGAAGATGATAAGCTTGTCGTTAGACGAAAATTTCTTTCCAACTAGTGCCGTTTTCAATTTTGGAAAAAGGTGGAAGTCGGAAGAGGCTAGATTCGGCGAATAACACGCATGCGGTACTAATTGGAAATGCAACTCGTGGATTTTGGACATCGCAACTGTGCTGGTATGCGAGGGAGCGTTGTCTTGGTGAAACAGAGTCTTTTTCTTTGCCATTCCTGGCCGTTTAGCACGAATCTCAACATTTAATTTTGGAAGAAGTTCTGCATAATATTGTCCGTTTATTGTGACACCTTTCTGAAGGTAATCAATGAGCAAAATGCCCTTTGAATCCCAAAAAATTGATGCCATCACCTTGTTTGCCGATAAAGTGGTTTTCGCTTTCTTTGGAGGTGCAGAACCATGTTCTAACCATTGTTTCGATTGTTGTTTAGTTTCGGGTGTACTGTAGTGTATCCAAGTTTCATCGCAAGCAACAAATCGCCTACAAAAATCAACCGGATTCCGCCTATAAAGGTCCAAACACTCATTGGAAATGCGCAAACGAGTGAACTTTTGATCAGTCGTAAGCAATCGCGGCACCCATGTTGCCGAAAGCTTGGAAAGGCCCAATTCTTTCGTTAAAATGTGGTGTACGCGTTCTGTTGAAATATTTACCATGTCTGCTATCTCTCTCACTTTGAGTCGGCGATCTTGCGTAATAATAATATGGATTTTTATAATCATTTCCTTAGAAGTCACGATTTTGGGTGCTCCAGAGCGCGCTTCATCAACACAACTTGTTCTACCACGTTTAAATTAATTTACCCATCTACTTATTGTGGCGGATGATGGAGCAGGTTCACCTAATGTTTCCCGTAACTCATCTTTTATTTCGGTAGCTTTCATACCCTTAATTACGAAGTATTTAATCACCGCACGATACTCTGCTTTTTCCATTTTAACAAAACGACGTGTTGCTTCTTTTTCAATCAGCTGTCAAATATAAACTAATCAACCGATTTATGTAAATATCGGAGTGGAAACATATAAATGGGCAACCTAAATTATAGTGCATTTGTTTTACCAATTAGAGCACCACCTATGTGTTATTCTCACTACTACCTCGTATAGTGTCCACCTACGTGGACAATCAATTTTTCTTTTTACGAATAAGAGATTTTCCCCTTTAATTTTCTCCTGGATTTTACTGTATGTACATATTTTTACTCCAAAATTATTAATGTTTGTTGGATTAATTTTGAACCAAAAAAAAAAGAAATAAATAAAGCAATCAAATATACAGGGTGGAGCAGAAATATCCCACGAATATTAAACGTAAATAATAAAGCAACTTTAGAAACTATTCAAAAACGTATTTCACAATTCGAAAGAGTAATATTTGCCATTTACTTTACATGCTGTAGTCTATCCTGCAGTTTACGTTGGCTACCCACAATACACTTATTTCTTAGATAATTTAGGCTTAGTTGAAATAGTAAAGATTCTGACAAGTAAACTATTTTCTTATGAATCACCAATTTGAGCGAACTGGTTTAATTTTAGAAACTAATCCGCCTGGTGGGTCTCGTAGTGTTCGAAACCAGAAGACATCCGTGCAGGAGGATATAATTTTCAAAACCAAGTGATGGTGTATGTGAGCATTAAGTAAATGGTATAAACACCACAATAGACTTGAAAAGGTCGTAGTTGAATAGACTCGACTCAAATAGAATATACAGGCTGTCTGTATTCTTACGGCATTCATTTTAGTGAGTAATAATATAAAGTAAATACGAGGGTGGTCCCATAAGTACCCGGCCTGACCTAGAGATGGTGGAAGTCGTTTGAAAAATATCACTGTATTAGAAAGTATACAATCTATAAAGCATATGTTTCAAGTTTGGAGAAGCCACGTTGTTTAGTATTTGTTTGGCAGGTATCAATAGTGAACGTTTTCAATGAATTTGTAAAAATGGAGAAAATTGGTCATCGTTACGTGATACAATACTTTTATTTGAAAAGCCTCAGCCCAACCGATATAAAAGCTGAACTGGAGTCTACTCCAAATTTTGCTGATATTCTAGATATTCCTGCTCATATAAAAGAAGGGTGAGCTACATTTAGAGAACTGGCAAGTCATTTTTGAATAGGAATTGGAAAGAATATTAATGTTCATATCGACCTTTGACTAGTGGTAATAAAAATAAACATTTTCTGCTATTTTATGATTGCATTAATTAATGAAATTTTCTGGATCGAACCAGGACTTGACCCTGCACCTACCCTTGTCTAGAGGGCAGGTCTAACTTATCAAACTACCGTGCAGTACAATTTCAAGTTTTTTAATACGCCACAAATTATATTATAGAAACAGATCTAATTATTTTAACCCTCAGCCAGTATTTTAAAGCTTACAATTATGTATAAATATAATTAAGCGTTCCACGATGTGAAACTAATGCAAATTAACAACTTCTACTATTACATCGTTACATTAATTACAGAAAATTATAAAAAATTTTCTACATTTGACCAGAATTCGAACCTGTATTTATCGTTGTCTAGACGGCCGCTCTAACCAATTAAGTTAAGTTCAGTTTCGAATCTTTGAATACGTCATAAATTCAATTTAACAAAGCTAAAATATCTAAAAGGCCCTTAGTGCCGAGTAATAACACCATTACCAGGTGTACCGGAAAGTCATTATCGTTTTTTCTAACAGATGTCGCTAGGCCTTAAGTATACAATGTTATGATTTGAGACATGTGTCATTTTATTCTACTGACATCAAGTTTCAAAGCCATACACGACATATTTTGTGAAAGCAATATTGTCACAGATTTATACCTCTTTGAAGATGTTGAGTTTCGTGCCTGAAAATGTGCATTTGCAGCACGCATTGCTTTTCTTATTTAATCAAAAGAAAAAAGCCACTGCAAGTCATCGTTTGCTGGTAGAAACTTATGGTGAGCATGCTCCAACTATAAGAAGATGTGAGGGATGATATCAACAATTCGAAAGTGCTGGTTTCGATATGCGAGACAAAGAACGTTCTGGTAGACCGAAAAAGTTTGAAGATGCTTAACTGCAGGTGTTATTGGATGAATTCTCCCCAGACCCGAAAACAATTGGCAGAAGCGGTAAACGTAGTCCAAGAAATGATTAGCGACCGATTACGAGGAGTGAGAAAAATCTAAAAGATGGGAAAATGGGTGTTACATCAATTGAATGACAAGCAATTGGAAAATCGAGAAATCGTCTGTGAAATGCTGCCTCAAACGTATGATCGGAAGTCATTTCTGCATCGAATAGTGACGGGTGATGAAAAATGGCACAAAAAATCATGGTTATCACTTGGCGAAGCCGGCCCATCGTCTCCACGCCAAATCGTTTTGGTCGCAAGACAATGCTTTGTGTTTGGTGGGACCAGAGTGGCGTGGTGTATTACGAACTGTTGAAACTTAGTGAAACAGTTAATATTGATCGCTATTGACAATAAATTCTCAATTTGAACTATGCAAAGTAATTTTACAGCGAGATAACGCGCCGTCTCATACAGCAAAACCGGTCGAGGAAGCGTTGAAAGCACTTGAATGGGATATAATATTGCACCCGCCGTTCTCTCTTTGCCCCGTTCGACTATCACCTTTTCGCATTAATGAGACACGCGCTTGCAGAGCAGCACTTCGCCAATTTCAAAGAAGTTATATAATGGCTCGTCAAATGGTTTTGTTCATAGGACAAGCAGTTTTTTTTTTTGGGATGTCATCCGTAAATTGTCTGAAAGATGGGCAAGATGTGTAGAATCTAATAGCTAATACATATTTTCAATAAATAAATTTTTCCATTTTGAAGATTATGTAGTATTTTTATGAAAAAACCTGGTATACAACAGAAATGAAGCGACAATGAAAGAAATAGATCAAAGCTGGCACAAGTTTATTAAAAATAATTATTTGTTGTTTTTAATATACGAGGATCGTTTGACAAGTAGTGAGAACGACACATAGGTGGCGCTTTGTTACTTGCGATGAAACTTGGATACACTACAGTACAGCCGAAACTAAACAACAGTCGAAACAATGGTTAGAACGTGGTTCTGCACCTCCAAAGAAAGCGAAAACCACTTTATCGGCAAACAAGATGACGGCATCAATTTTTTGGAATTCAAAGGGTATTTTGCTTATTGATTACCTTCAGAAAGGTGCCACAATAAACGGACAATATTATACAGAACTTTTACAAAAATGTTGAGATTCGTGCTAAACGGCCAGGAATGGCAAAGAAAAAGATTCTGTTTCACCAAGACAACGCTCCCTCGCATACCAGCACAGTTGCGATGTCCAAAATCCACGAGTTGCATTTCCAATTAGTACCGCATGCGCCTTATTCGTCGGATCTAGCCCCTTCCGACTTCCACCTTTTTCCAAAATTGAAAACGGTACCAGGTGGAAAGAAAGTTTCGTCTAACGACGAGCTTATCATCTTCGTAAATGAGTATTTTGCAAGTCTTCCGGAATTGCGTTTTAGAGATGGCATAAGGACATTGGAGCACCGTTGGAATAAATGTATTGCTCTTTTAGGAGAATATATTGAAAAATAAAAATAATTTGGTTTTTAAAAAATTCGATTTTCTTTTCCATTCTCACGACTTGTCAAACTACCCTCGTATTATGCTTTTATTTATATTCATTGTATATTTTTTTAAAAATAAATCAAAAAATAATAACCACTTTCGACTGTAGATTTTACATCCTTGCAGTTCAATTAATATGTAACTGTTAATATATTTTCACCAATATAACTTTTTTATGTAAAAATGGACCATTTTGTGCACGAACTCAACGAATACAGAATCATAAATCTCTCGCCGAGAAATTTCGAAAATTTTGTTGTTAACAATTTATTTTTTTTATATTATATGAATTATCTGACGGTCTCTAAAGTAAACAGGTCAATAAATAAATCAATTTTATAAAGCGACGACCTCAGCGTCACTATAAATCATTCGCAATTAAACGAATGTCCGTATATTTTCTTAGATGCCCATTCATAAGAGGTGAGTTAAAATTTCATACTCGATTCATATAGTTGAAGTTTTAATGATGTTTGGTAAAAAAAAATTAGAACATCGGAACGATCACTTTTACAAAAGGGACCTCGATAAACAAGCCATAAAAGTAATGAATGAAATAAGTGCCCCGGAATCGTATTTTCCGTACGGTATTTGTGTTTTCTGTAAAACACTGACCTACGCAACTTCATTCAAGTCTCTTTTAAGTATTTACGCATAATAATCAAATTAAAATACAAATGAATGGGAAGTATTTGTTTTTCGGGACGTCAGGCCGTATTTCTTTCTAAATATTCACTGGAATGAATGATTTGGAAACCGTTGGAATGAAACGATGTTTACGATTAAGATCCTGATGCCTATCGGAAACAAATGAAATTACTTATTTAAATTGACTAAATTTATTATTGATGTTTCAATCAAGAATACAACGAACGGTATCTAAAGAGCATTCGATCGTTCCTTTTGTAGATTTAGTTAAACAACGTCAAACAGTTACGTTTATAGATTATCTGTTACAATGTGGTTCAGACAATATATGTACGTACATATGTATACACGCGCGCACATAATACAAGACAAAAGACATGGATAAATTATTAGAAGCCTGGGCAGTTCCTCTCGTTTATAGATGCGGTTCTTATGCGAGGCATACAATATTTAATATTAAACTAAAAATTTTATTATATCGTAAAAATGTATTCTTTTCCTTTTTAATACATTCTTTTGTGTTTGGATTTTTGACCATTAGGATTAATAAAACGCTGTGTTCATGTTAACGACGTTTCGGGGAACTTGGAAGGAATTGCACTCGACACCCAACTAGGATACATATTGATGGAGTAACGCTCACCATAACAGGTCTTGCAGGCGCTCCTCAAGGGTCAGTGCTGTCAATTCAATATTTTCCTGAATGACATCTCCAAACTACTGTGTACCAGAAAGTCGTTACCGTTTTTATCGTAAAAAAACTATATAATTTTCAAGAAAATGGAAAAATTTATTTATTCAAAGTATTGGCCGTTTGATTCTACACATCTTGCCCATCTTTTAGGCAATTTATGGATGCCATCCAAAAAAAAACTATTTGCAAAACCATTCACGGAACCATTTTCTAACTTCTTCAAAATTGGCGAAGGGCTGCTCTGCAAGCGCATGTCCCATTGATGCGAGAAGGTGATAGTTGGACGGGGCAAGGTCTGGAGAGTACGGTGGATGCGATTTTATGTCCTGTCCAAGTGCCTTTAACGCTTCGGCGCTTTATTGTGCTGTAAACTCACTTTACCATGTCTTCGCGCCCCTTCTGGTCGTTCTTTTATCAATGCATAGTTTAAATTGATAATTTGTTATCAGTAGCGATCAATATTAACTGTTTCATTAGATTTCAACAGTTCGTAATACACCACGCCAATCTGGCCCCACCAAACACAGAGCATTGTCTTGCGACCAAAACGAGTCAATGGGCCGGCTTCTCCAGGTGATAACTATGATTTTTTTCCCTTAGGGTTTTCTAAATTATTCCAGTTTTCATCATCCGTCACTATTCGATGCAGAAATGATTTCCGATTATACTTTTGAAGCAGCATTTCACAGACGATTTTTCGATTTTCCATTTGCCTGTCATTCAATTGATGTGGCACCCATTTTTCCATCTTTTGGATTTTTTCCATTGCTCCTAATCGGTCGCTAGTCGTTTCTTGGGCCACATTTTACGCTTTTGCTAATTGTTTTTGAGTTTGGGTTAGGTCTTCATTCAGTAACTCCTGCAGTTTCTTATCTTCAAACTTTTTCAGTTTTTGGTGTACCAGAACGTTTTTTGTTTTGCACACCGAAATCACTACTTTCAAATTATCGAAACCACGCCTCACATATTTTTATGGTTGACGCATGCCCACCGTAAGTTTCTACCAGAAAACGATGACTTTCAGCGGCTTCTTTCTTTTGATTAAATAAGAAAAGTAAGGTAAGGTGTTACTTTCGCAAAATATAACATATGTGGTTTTGAAGCTTGATGTCAGTAGAATAAAATGACATGTGTCAAATCATAACATTGCATACTTAAGCCTAGCGACATCTGTTAGAAAAACCGGTAATGACTTTCCGGTTCATCTGGTAGTACCTGACATATAGTTCGCGCTGTTCGTTGATGACAGGCGCGGAGGCCACTCCACGCTATGAAAAAATTGCAGAATACTGCAATAACTCCGGTAACTGCTTCTCCACATGAAGAATCAAAATTAACTCCAACAAAAGTTCTGCCATTTTTTCAACAAGTCTTCACGACCACCAGATTACCCAAAAATGCATCTACATCATTCGGAACTCCTCTAGCAAAACAAAAATACATATCTGGGTGTTGTTATGAACAGAAAGTTAAACTAGTGTGACCTCGTCCAGAAACTTGCTATCCGTGTCAAAACAGCCTTGGTGCAGCTCCTTATTACGTCATAACAACAAACTTAATATGCATCTCCACACCACTATCTAATCAGCCATTCGTCCTCGATTTACTCATGTAGCTTAAATATGGGGTTTCGCTGCCGACTGTCACCTGATGAAATATCAGATGATACAAAACAAAATTCTTCGCACTCTGGCGGGAGTTGCTTGGTTTACAAGGAAGTAAGTTATACATCGTGGCATGTAAATGTCCACTTTTCTTGAATACAGCGAAGCTGAGGAACAATTTCTCAACTCTTCAGGTCCATGAAAATCCCCTCATTGCATGCATCGATATAAATCGGTACTCCAGTAAACAAAAACAATCGCAGCCTTTGTTACTCTGGCAACTGACTGTTAAACGTTCCTTGTAACCTTCATAAGAAGTTGTGCTATGATTGCATTAGTATCCATTACTAATTTCTGTTTTCAGTCTGTCCCCAAGTTCCAAATCCGAGAAGACGACGGAGCCAAGAACGAAGTTTGGCTCTGGAAAATCTGTTCAAAGAAGAAAAAGACGACTCTGGCATGTTGCAGTTAATATTTGCTAAATTAAGTTGCTCTTGAAAGATAGCAACTTAATTCTCAGTTGAAGAGTTGTATTTATCGTGTAAAATTATTTTAAGACAATTTCGAAAAAAATAAAATAAAACTAAAAAGCCGTATTGTATATGCTACGAGAGTCTTTTTAGTTACAATAAAAAGAATTTTAAGTGAAGGTGTTAATTTACAAGCTAAAAAGAATGGCGATGGTGAAGCAAAATTCAGTTCTCCTAAAAAAACGCAAGAGAATATGAACTAAAACAACTATACCGCTTTGGCAACAATTGGATATTAGAAACATGAATATAACTTCCAGAGAACATATTCGAGTTACTCTGATTCACTTACTAGAAAAATTAAGTGCTGAGTACGACTTTCAGGGAAAACGTGCCTCTGCAATTATTAAAAAATTTGGATTTAAGTGGTGGAAGGCTAAAGACAATCGGGTTTTATCGGGATATTCGTGCTTTGAGGTTAAAACATCTGGAAAAATTAAGTATTACTGGAGTCAAGGCAGACCAATTGTTTTTTTTAAATGAAACTTAAATTCACGCTGTCCACACTAGCAGCTGGATAGACGATACCACTAATGATTTGTTATCAACCATATCTAAAGGCAATCTATTAGTTATTATTCAAGACGATGGTGAAATGGGTTCCATACCAAACTGTGTTTTGATTCTGTCTGGAATCAAAACCAGAGATTACCACGACCAAATTATGAGGAATGACTAATATAAACGTATAAATGTTTATTACAGTAATTTGCAATATATTTTCTACACTAGCACAAAAACATTTCAAAATTAGAATTAGATTTTATTTTTACTATTTCGTTGTATTACAATGCGCTGAATAACGAACTGCGCCTAGAAATGGGAGAAAATGCCCAAGTCTAGTTATTATCTATGGAATGCCCTTAATAAAATGGTATCTAATAGTAACGATAACCGTATTACGAATTAAAAAAGATCCTAAATTTGCAAAAAAAGACTTCTAAATAACGAACCCTTTAAAAACTACATTGATTGCATTTAACCGTAAAATACATTGAGCGGGCTTATTAAAGTCAACCTTATTTAACAAGTTCACTGCCCTAAGAATCATGGTGCGCGGAGTGCACATTACAATCCATTCAGCCGTCAATGTGTTAATGAACAACAACGCTTTGAAACAGAATTTAAATATTTATTATATCAAATTAACGTGGAACCAGTATCTGAAAAAAAAGCAAAATAAATGCAGTAGCCGATATAATAGTTGAAGGAATATTTGGAAATTGTTTAATAATTTTGAAACTAAGGCACGTTGAGAATGGTGTTGCAAATACAATTGTAGACAGCAAGAATTTATTGGAAATGTTTCAAATGAAATATAAGAATAAAAAAAATTAGTAAAATTAGTATTTGTTCACTAAAATTAGCAGGAGACGTTTAAGTAAGTAAAATCATATTTTGGTCTCTAATTTATAAGAAATAGAATGGTTGATTACATCTTTTGTAAAATAGTGAATAAACTGGAACACTTACACTGTGTAGATTCATTTGTGAAAAACCTCAGATAGATAAATATAAAAAATTTGGAAAATTCTTTTAAAATATAAAAGGCGAAGTACTATTAATAAAATGGAAAAGGGATGCCTGCGTCTGTCACTATAAAAACTATAAAAAGAAGACAAAAATTCAAACATCATAAATATATTCAAATATCTAGTAAATTGAAGAAAAAGTAGTAGCAAAAAGCCATAAAAAGATTCCTTTGGACAACTTTGGATCAGAAAATGGAACAAAATTTAGAAGCGTGAAACTGTTGTTGAGATATGCTGTCTGCTTCTGGGCTTCCGGTCTGGAACCGCGTCACTTGTATATTTGCCGACGTTTCGTACCCATTTGTATGGGACATCTTCAGGGCTCAACTACTGCACTGAAACTGAAATCAGTTTCAGTGCATCACCTCCACGTGAGATGACCATACCCTCAAATGGTAGCGCCATCCTGTTGAAACCACAGGTGTCCATATCATCTAATTCAGGCCAAAAGAAGTTGGTAATCATCAACCTTTGAGGGTGATAGTCTGACCAACGTCATTCTCAAAGAAATATGGACCGATAACGCCGCCAGTCCATAATCCACATTAAAAAGTGACTTTTTCGGGATGCATTGGACGCTCTTGGATCTCATGTGGATTGGTACCAAATTCGTCAATTTTGTTTGTTGACGTACCCATTCATCCAGAAATAGGCCTCATGGCTGAACATGATTTTTTGATGAAAGTTAGGGTCAGTTTCCAACTGCACCAGGGCTCATTCAACGAACACACGTCGTTGTCTATGGCCGTTTACCTTCAGCTCCTGGGTCAGTTGAATTTTGTACGGCTGCAGGCCCAAGTCACGACGCAAAATTCACCAAGTTGTGGTCTGCGAAAGGCCGAGTTCTTGTGGACGACGCGAAATCGATTGCCTCGGATTCTCCTGCACACTCTCACGGACAACGGCGATGTTTTAGGCAGATCTAGAGTTTTGTCGTCGTACGGGTGTTGGCTCATTATTTACTGATCCAGTGGACTCAAATTTATCCACCACACTGCGAATAGCCCTCTCGGTAGGACGATTATGGCGACCGTAAAATGGGCGAAGTGCGCGGAACATTGCCCGAACAGAATACCCATGTTGATAAAACAATTTTATCATTTGCACGTGTTGATGAACGCTATATCTGTCCATGGTGATTTGGCAAAACAGACTGAATAAATGACAGCCAATTCGACAGATGTGGCTTCGGAAGTCGCAATTGGAAAACCCGTTATTATCGTGAACTTAAAGCACTTTATTACCAGAGGATGTCACAAAGCTATATGCTTTCTATTTGGTCAAATTAAAATAGCTTAAAACGAGCTGTGCCTATTATTTACTACAATACGAACGATTCTAAGTGTCGGCAGACCTTTAATTTACAGTTAGATCTCCAAAAATTATAGAATAAGCGGTATTTTCCATTTCTCTAAAACGAATTCTCATTTTGCCAATTATCATGTGCAAATGTGGTTATTGTAAATAGGTAAAATCTTACTTAGAATTGTATTATCAGTATGGATTTGATCATTATATGTCATAAATAAGATTAAAAATAATATGTATTTATTCTTAGTTTGCTTGCTGTTTACAATAACGCATTATACGAGGGAGCGTTTTTATATTCGTGGAATGGGGGACAAGGGGTGGAAATAAAAAAACCAAATTATTTTTCTTTTTCAATATATTCACCTGCAAGACGGATACATTTTTCACATCTTTCAATTAATTTATTTATACCCTCATAAAAAAATGATTTCTCTTTATCTGCAAAATACGCCGAAACTGCCTCCTTAACTTCATCATCGGCAATAAATTTTTTACCCCGCAGCTCTTTTTTCATTTTCGGAAACAGGTAATAATCACTCGGGGCCAGGTCTGGGCTGTAGGGTGGGTGATTCACAATTTCGAAGCCCACCTTATGCAGGGCAGCTAACGCAACGCGGCTCTTGTGGACGGACGCGTTGTCGTGCAAAAGCAGAACACCTTTTGTCAATTTTCCCCGTCTTTTCTCTTTAATGGCTTCTTTTAGTCGCTCTAATATTGAAGCGTAATATTCTCCGGTTATAGAAACACCTTTATCTTTATAATAAATCAACAATATTCCTTCCGAGTCCCAAAATACCGTTGCCATGAGTTTCCCAGCTGATTGTGACACTTTAAATTTCTTGGGAGGTGCTGTGCCCTTTTTATGCCACTGCATGGAGTCTTGTTTGGACTCAGGTTCATAATGATGAACCCAAGTTTCGTCTCCAGTAGCAATTCCACTCAATATACCATCCTTGTCTTCATTACAGAGGTCCAAAAATGCACGCGAACACTCTACGCGCTGTTGTTTTTGCGGCGGCGTGAGCATTCTCGGCACCCATCTTGCGCTGACCTTAGACATGCCGAGATGACCGTGTAGGATTTTAAAAATTGTTGTATCGGATACTCCAACCATTTCTGCGAGTTGTTTCTTCTTTAGTCGAGTATCTTCGAGCACAATTTGTTCAACTTTTTGGATAAGTGCTGGCGTGGTCACCTCAGTGCTCCTGTCCGGCCTCGGGTCGTCTTCAAGGGATTCCCTTCCTTGTTTAAATAAACTATGTCACTTGTACACCATGGTTTTTCCTGGACAAGAGTCGCCGTAAACCAATGACATCTCATTCATTATGGGCGCGACTGATTTTCCTTGCCTGGTAAGGAACTTTATAACGGCACGATATTCGATTTTTTCCATATTTCACTTTTCACTCCTGATTATGTTACTTGGTTGACGATAGCTCAAAGACTAACTGTCTAATAACAATGAAACTTCGTGTTTATACTAATCATGAGTCGCTGCACAGGCCACGCCCCCAATGCGCCTACTCATCCCTCAACAACCCGCTCATTCCGCGAATATAAAAACGCTCCCTCGTATGTGTAAGAATAATATAAAAATCTAGCTTCTTAAACACTTGGTATAGTTTCACGAAATATATTTTTAAAATACTCTTGTCTATGTACATACATTCCGAAATATATTTTAAATACGCTTGTCTATATACATTCCGTCTCGTTAGGAGGATACAAAATTTTATTAAAATTTTATAATTAGTTGCTACAATAAAAGAACCTCCGATATTGCTTCCAAAAGAAAATAACAAAAGACTACGATAAACGTCAAGTCTGGTACAGGTAATGTGAACATAATAAAGCAGATAGATAAGATCGATGAGCTGTTTATTAAATATTTTGACGACAAGTCGCAAAAAATAGAGACTAGTGGAAGAAAATTACGATACGTTAGGTCTTTAGTATTATAAGAATATATTGGAAAGACAAGATACCACAGCGATAAAAACTAAAGTCACTCAAAACTGGAAGATTATCAATTTGTACAAGTAAATGTATGTTTGAGAGTACAATATACTTTACTTTTACTACTGCTTTAACAATTTTCTTGTTTTTATTTTCACTAGCTGCAGGAGTACTGTCACACGTAAATACACGCGTGTAATATTCCTCAGTATTATAAGCAGAACCTGTAAAATCATATCATATGCAAAACAGATTAACTACTAACAAAGAGTCTTTATATTCATAAAATCTTTTAGTCATCCTCGTAAAACTGTTTTATACTCTCCGTTTGAAAGCATGTACCAAAACATAAAATTAGGAAATTTGATTATTTTGTGTTTAACAGCAGGATTATTAAGAATATTGAATCCCCAATATCTTAAACGTTTTCAAAATCGGGTGGCTTGTCGGACGTGACTAAATATAAGCAGTTTAGATGCTAGATTAAGGAAGGGATCAAAACCGCATATAAAGTGTATCCAGAGAAAGTTGAGCAGTCACTTACTTCTGATGCAAAGAACTTTTGGACTTTTATTCATAGAAAACGAGGTATGTACTTCTAGGGTTACTGTATATAATGATCCATGGTGTACTGTCAATGCATTTTAAGAATACTTTAGCAATGTTTACACTAATAAACAATTCAACGGTTTTGCTGGCTTACCAGAAGGTTCAATATTTTTGAATTCTTCTAATCTAACGAAGCTTGATATAGATAATACCAGTAGAAAACTTGAAGATGGCACGACTTCTGATTATGATGGTATTCCGAGTTTTCTTATACGAGACCGCAGAATTTTCCCTCTAACGATAATTTGTAAATTGGCATTAAAGACGTAGGAATCTCCCGAAGTACAGGGCGTCTATAAAAGAACTCCGGGGTTTTAAGACAAAATATTTTAATAAAGTAAAAAACGTACATACATGTTTTATACATGATTAGAAAGCTTACATTTTCAAGATTTTTTAACAACTTAGTGAAGTTCAATGTGAGCTCCGTGAGTGGCACGGCACACGTCGAAACGGTATTCTACCTCTTCCCATGTCCTGGCGAGCATGTCTGGGGGAACGGACGCCACGCAATTCTCTATTCGTTCCCTGAGATGGCGAACATTTCGAATTTTCTCCGCATACACAAGATTCTTGATATGCCCCCAGAAGAAAAAGTCCAACGGAGTCATATCAGGGCTCCTTGGTGGCCATGGAATAGGTCCTTCCCTTCCAATCCACCTGTTGCCGAAACGAGCGTCCAGTGACTCACGCACACGCAAACTGAAGTGTGGCGGCGCCCCATCTTGTTGGAAGTAAACTAAACCTTTCTCCGCCTCAATGTCATCCAACTGAGGATAAACATACTCCTCTAACATGTCACAATAGACATCACCATTGATATTCCTTTCGACAAAAATGAAGGGACCTATGACTCTGTCACGCATAAGAGCACACCAAACATTCACTTTGGGCGTGTCACGTTCGTACTCAATAAACTCATGGGGCGGCTCTGAACCCCAAATTCTGCAATTATGCCTGTTTACAGTTCCGTTCACATGAAAAGTAGCTTCATCACTAAAAACCACACTTTTTAAAAAATCATTATCTTCATCAATTTTATCCAGCATGGAAACAGAAAATTCGAATCTCTTAACCTTGTCTGCCGGTTTGATATGGTGTAAAAGTTGTATCTTGTAGGCAGTTAAACGAAGTCTTTTACGAATTACCTTATGGACTGTTGATCTTGGTAACCCCAAGTCCAGACTGCGTCTTGTTAACGATTTCTTAGGGCTTCGAGTGCATGAAGCTCGGATTCTGTCCACATTCTCTTGAGACACACGCGGCCTACCCGGCGACTTTTGCTTCAAAACACTTCCTGTTTCCTTGAACGCACATAACCACTGACGAATTGTTTTGTCTGTAGGCGGGTCAACACCATAGCTACGTCGAAAGTTTCTTTGTACAGTAACAACAGAATTAGTTTCTATGAGCCAAATAACACATTGAGCCTTTTGTTGAGGCGTCGCCATAGCGCGGCAGTCCAGACGATACTGACTGCCTGCCGCAGCCGCTACGTCATTTCAAGGTCAACGCTCCGCAGCGCTGCCAACTGTTGAGAGAAACATTCCCAATTGGTATGAGTAAAACTCTTTGAGCTGCTTGTTTCAAAGGAATTGATCAAATTTTGCTATCTTTTATAGTTTAAAAAATATTAATTTTTTAAACCCCGGAGTTCTTTTATAGACACCCTGTACAAAAGATATCTAAGGTGTGTCCTATATTTGAAAACGCTTCGTATTTTGATATCGAGAATTACAAACTGATTTCACTTTTATACAACTTAGTTAAGGTGTTTGAAAGAGCTATTTATTTACGAATGCAGTTAGATATTATACATCGACACTTTAGCACGGTTTTATGTAGAAAAGATTCACAGTAACCAATTTAAGCTACTTCTCACAATTTACTGTTTAATGTTCTAAATTATCAGTGGTACGTACATATGTAAGTTGCTTTAAAAGTTTTGCCTCAGCTGTTAGGTGATGCAGTCGAAAATATTTTTTTTCGTATTCTCTGAGATCTTTTAGTCTGAATAGAACTTACAGATATGCTAGCACATGCTGTTGTCTCTTTGTAGTAACTTTTTAAATAAAGTGAGTTTTGTGAAAACTGGAATTAACGCGCGAAAATTTTCGTATCATGATTTTCAACGATTATAAAGACGGTCTCACTCGACAAGGGTGTTCGCAAATAATCAAGCGATTATTTGGCGATGAAGCACCATCCTTGGTGATTGTTGAACGGTGGTACAACAAGTTATAGCGTGGATGTGTTTCGCTTGATGAGCATCGTAAAGGACGGTCTGTCACTGCAGTCACTCAAGGAAACATCGACACCGTGTACAACATGATAAAGACAGACAACTACTGCACATACAGAGATGTTCGGGCATCATTAGGCACAGGTATGACCCACATCAAAACTATCTTGCATGATAATCTTGTCATCAGAAAGCTTTACGCTCGATGGATACTAAAAAATTTAACCGAAGTTA
Organism: Dermolepida albohirtum; assembly: GCA_031893035.1. NCBI lineage: Eukaryota > Metazoa > Arthropoda > Insecta > Coleoptera > Scarabaeidae > Dermolepida > Dermolepida albohirtum. The sequence goes on from JAVIWB010002333.1 coordinate 45,929, forward strand.
AAAAAAGCGCGTGTGGATTGGTGCAAAAAAATTCTTAAACAATTCAACTGAGGTCGAACAAAAACAATGTACGACATCGTTATAGGTGACAAAAATTGGATTTATTCTTACGAGCCGGAAAGCAAGCGACAATCGGCTCAATGGGTCTTCAAAGATGAGGAGAAACCTTCGAAAATAAGACGAAGAAAGCTCTGGCGAGAAAATGGTGGCTTCTCTTTTCGGACGCACTACTCATACTATAAAGGATCGTCGCATAGTTAATGCTCGATGGTATATTTGGAACATATTAGTTTGCCAAATGTGTTCCAAAAAGTGCGCGAGAAACGACTAAGGGAAGGAATCATTCTACATCAAGACCATGCACCATCGCTCATCTCAAACATCAGTGTTTAGTCGCTTCACGAATGGGATTGATGATTCATCGGCTGTACAGTCCCGACCTAGCACCTTGTAACTTTTTATTCCCATACATAAAAGACAAAATGCGTGGATTGAAATTTAATATCCCGGAAGCGACTGTGGAAGTCTACGAAAACTTCGTATCTGAGGTGACTGAGAAACAATGGGCCCAAAATTTTGAGAACTGGTTCCACTGAATGTGGAAGTGCATAGATCGTAAAAGCGAATATTTTGAAAAACACTAAAAGAAATTGGTTAAAATAATTGATTTTTGCTGTAACCTCCACAAAATTTTTAAAGCATCCTACGTACATGTACACAGACGTATCAAAAGCTTTCGATCGAATATATTATCATATATTGATAAATAAAGTCATAACATACAACAGGTTCCCGTCATGTGTTTTTTATGCAAATCCGGGTGTTCCCCAGGGATCTATGAAAATATTGAATTGATTTTTCCTTTTATTTAATCAAAATACGTGTTTATGTGTAACGAAACAATTGCTACCTACGGATATTACAATTAAAAAATAAAAATAAGTGAAAACTCTAACAATCTAAACTTAAATAATCGATTTAGTTATATTTAAATGAATAATATAGAATCCATTTAATGTGTTTAAAACACAATATCCGCTCATTTCCTTTGTATGTCATAATTGATAAATTACGACGGTCCAGTTGTAGAAACATGCGGCACGCCGTCACATAATCGAAAGAAAATAAATAAAAGCGACGTTAACGAGCGGTAGGTAGTCGGGATAACGTTTTAAAAGCTAATTTATACTTATCAGTGCGGCAATTCTGATCGTATTCAATTTGTTAGATGGTGTAGACCGATGGAATCCCGACGCACCCTGACATTGTCGCATCTCGGCAGTGGCAGAGCGCACTCTCAATTTTCCGGGTTCGTATTATTTCGAATTCAGTCGGTCATGATACTAAACCCCGCCGTTGAAGGAGTAACACGCGGTAAATCATTCAGTTAGCAAATAATGAAGCTATTAATTGGGTTGCTGTTGTTTACGCGTTTTATTACTATTATTATTGCAATTATTGTTCATAATAATATTAATACGGTAACTATAGAACGCGTATGACTTACAAAATATATTGTAAGGAAGGTGCGGATAATAAAGACATGACAGACACTTCTGAAAAACTATCGAAAGACTCAATAACTGAGTTAGTTTCAATAGAGCGTGTTCAAGAAAATACGAGCGCGACTTCCGGCGCCGGCAGCGAACAGGACAACACTAATAATATTGTTAAAAGTAATAAAGACGCTTTAATAAACAGGACTTTCTCGTGGCACGAGCACGTGTATAGAAAGTTGACAAACAGACCGACACCGCACTATATCGAAAACATATTAGGTTTACAAAATAACAGGAGTAGTTTGGAAAGTGAGGACAGTAATAAAAGGATGACTGTTAGTTCGTCGAATCCTGATATCCATTCGAAAACGGTTGGCTCCATGCAGGATACTAATGAACCTTTGAATTTATCAGTACGTAGTGAGACGAAAGTGCGTGTCAAAACGACGACAAAAGGTTAGTTTGTTTACATTCGTTAACTACATTAAAACAACCACAACAAAGTTAATATTATATTTACTGACCCTAATGAATTTTGTTAATATTAAGTTATTTTCATTTCATTAAAGCGGAGGTATTTTTTTAACCGAGATTGTACAATCAAGTTCCTATTTAATAATAATTTAAGTAAACACACGTTATTATTATTTCTGTACATTTTTAATTTAGTGCTCGCATTTATGCATTGTATTTTTAATTTCATTTACATATAAACTATTTAGAAGTATTTATTTATAAATTGGAATATTTTTTTTTGATTAAGACTGTATAATCAAGACAACTTTTTTGTTTATTAAGTACACATTAAGATATATGCAAATATACGTTATTTATAAGCCAAGAAAAATAATTATCCAGCTATTCTATGATATATTTATTTTTTTTTTATAATTTCTTACTATCTTCTAAAGGATATTATGAATTTAAAATTCCAATTAAGTTTTTATCTGCGCTAATAAAAACTTCGATTCACGTTTAATTTAATATTAATTAGGTGTAACCTAGACTACATACTTTATGTCTTTTATTAAATTAAACTGTTATTATTGCTATATTGCTATAATGCTATATTAATATGCAATTTATCGGGGACATATAAAAATATTATTCCGTTACTGTAAATAATCAAACAAATAACTCAGATTATTTTAAATTACATAATTATTATTTTCGATATATTGAAAACAGAATTTCATATTTTCACAATGAAATTATATTGTTTAAGCATTAAAAGTTGTTTTATTACAGGTAGATATGTATAAATAATATAAATATACTGATTTTTATATATAAGTATATATATGTATATAAATTTTCCAACAGGTGGTTTATGATTTTCGCCATTTAGAACTTATACATATATATAAATAAATATATAATATAAGTTACATCCATTAGTACAAATGGATAAATATTATTTTTGTATTCGTAATATTATTTAAAAGTTCAAATATTGTTATACAATATATTCAGCTTAATCAAATTTTACTATTAATTAATGAATAATATATATGAAATTTAATTAAATAGGTATTACATATATATTATTTATTACATACATATATCTATATACGTTTTTTTAAATTTAAGTCGTTAGTTCGTTCAGATAATTTGATCATATCCAGGTGCTCATGAGTCTAAAGCGTGTTTCAAATTTCACGGTTTTTTCAAAGAATAAATAAAACACATAATTTGCATTCACTTTCAAAAACTTTTTATTGGTAATTGAAGTATCAGTTATGACAATTGTATGCGAAAAATAATATCTGCCAAATGTCCTCCTCCTGCAGCTCCACAGACGTCCAATCTTTTGCTAAAATTTTCAATGACATTTTCACATAATTGATGCTCTATCTCACCAATGACACGAATAATTTCATCTTTCAAAGCGGGAATTGATTGTGGATTGTTTTTATAAACCTGACTTTCACATAACCCCAAAGAAAATAGTCTAAAGGTGTGAAATCACATGATCTTGGTGGCCCATTAACATCAGCGTTTCTTGAGATTACACGTCCAGGAAATTTTTGTCTCAATAAATCAATTGATTCGTGTGCAAAGTGAGGTGTAGCGCCATCCTGTTGTAACTACAAATCCTCTAGATCAGTATTCATTAATTCAGGCGTACAAAAATTCGGTTATCATCCGACGATATCGATAACCATTGACAGTTACAGCTTCACCAGCAGCATTTTCAAAGAAGTAAGGTCCAAGTACACCACCCGACCATAATGCACACCAAAAAGTAACTCGTTTAGGATGCATAGGTTTCTCATGAATAATGTATGGATTTTCCTCACACAAAATACGGCAATTTTGTTTATTAACATAGCCACCAAGTTCAGAATGTATCTCATCGGAAAACATTATTTTTTGAGAAAAATCAGCTGGTTGTTCATTGATGAAATTGACAAATGAACGACGTTTTAAATGATCTAATGGCTTCGGTTCCTGTGTTATTTGAACCTTATATACCTTCAGAGCTAAATCCTTGTGTAAAATACGCCATGTTGTTGATTCACTAAGTCCAAGTTGTTGTGAACGTCGTCTAATGGACATTTCAGGATCTTCAGCAACACTTTCACGAACCAAACCAATATTTTCTTGTGAACGACCACTACGACTCTATTTTTCACTTTTTTGATCTTCCACGGAACCGGTCTCTCGAAATTTTTTAATAATTCGACCAATAGTGCTTTCAGATGGACGATTATGTAAACCATAAAATTCACGTATTTTTCTAAAAACTTTTTTCACAGAATGCTGATTTTCATTAAATAAATCGATTTTATAAATGTCATACATCACATTTTTTAAATGCCCACATACCCAGACAAATTCAGTGCCCATCTATATTTTATTTATTCTTAAAAAAAACCGCGCAATTTGAAACACGCTTTATATGAAATATCGGATTTGATAACTAAACTTTAGAACAAAACGAAAGTAATTTACATCTGTTAACGATGAACAAAAGCGTAAGTACCAGTTTGGATGATTTTGGTAGTGCGTTTAATATCTCCTTAATTAACAAACCCTTTTCCATTTAATAAGGCGTTCAGTTGAAAGAAATGATAAATAAGGTACCTCTAATCGTTGGTTTCAATGTGTGAAGTCTCTAGCGTGTAAAGAATATGTCTCTGTTCGCTTATCAGTGCTGGATGTTGTATTTTCAATTTATCATCCATTCACTGTTACGTTTTCATCATTGAATAAGAAGGAATAATCAGTTGCATCGTTTGTACTCCATTAATCTGTTATCAGAATTTCTTTTTTGAATACTTTTTTGGTGTTTCTCTATTATGAAATTATTTATATGTTCTTCTACGACTGTAGTATTTCATAAGATAATCAACGACTGTGTGTCTACATATGCTTTTTTATTTTCTATTTATGTCCTTAATTTCTTCAGAATATTAAGAGTTTGTCGCAGAGAAAGCCGATTTTTTATTAAATAAAAACAAAAGCTTTTTTCGGTAAAATTCATTTATTTTATTCAAAGTAGGTGCCTTCGGCTTCAAGACAACGTTTTACACGGTCAATGAACGTGTTAAATGAATTTTAAAGTTCATCTTTAGAGATGTCCTTCAAGATCGCTATCGACGCCTTTTTAATGGCTTTGACATCAGCATAACGCTATCCTTTCATCGGCAAATATAGTTTGGAGAATAGATAGAAATCACATAGGGGGCAAATCCGGTGAATACGGTGAATAGTTGATGGTTAAAATGCTTTTTGTAGTTAGAAAATCAGTGACGAGATGGTGCATTATCATGTAACAAACGCCAGCTACTATTTTCATGATATTGAGGACGCACACGATGAATACGTCCCAAAAGACGCTTCGTAACGCGAAGATAGTATACGGCATTGACTGTTTGACCAGTTGGTACAAACTCTTTGTGCACTATACCTTTCGAATCATAAAAACAAATCAACATTGTCTTTACTTTTGACTTCTCCAAACGGCTTTTCCTCGGTCTTTTTGGATTCTTCCATTCAGAGCTTTGACGCATGGTCTTTGGATCTTATTGAAAACACCACGTCTCATTGCCAGTTATAATAGAATACCTGAAGTTTTCGTCCTTTTTTGAGTCTTTAATCAAGTCTGTACAATGTTAAATTCAGTAGCTTGTGTGGTACAAACCTTAATTCCATTCCCACGTATCGCAATGAGGATTTCGTCTCAAGTTCGATGTTACTTTCCGTAACCACACATTTTTTGCACCAGGATGTTCTTCATCATTTATGTCCGTACGACAGTTTTTAAATCGTTTATACCACTCATAAACACGCATCACCATAAACTTGTTTCATCAAATTAAACGTTTCAGTAAACGATTCGCCGAGTTTAAAACAGAACTTGGTATTTGCTCTTTGTTTGAAATTCATTTTTCGACCAATGTCAAATACACACTGTTACTCCATGCGCAATTTCTTTGCTTCAAATGATGCAATGTCATGATATTTAGACATAACATCGGTGAAAGATCTACCTTTACATATTTTTTTTAATAAACTGCGCCATTAAGAATTACTATTTTAAAAAAGTTCGGTTTTCTCTGCAACAGACTGTATTAGATGCTTATAAATCTATATGAAATGTGGGATTTGATAACTAAATTTTAAAACAAAACAAATAATTTACGACTGCTAACGACAAATGAGGGCAAAAGTATCATTTCGGAAGATTTTGAGATACGTTTCACACTTCCTTCATTAACAATTCTTTTCCATTTAATAAAGCATTCACTGAAATGATAATGAAGATACATCTACGCGTGTGAGGTCTCTATCGTGTAAAGAATAAGTCTCTGTTCGCTTATCAAAATTGTATGTTGCATTTTCAATTTATCATTCATTCACTGTTACGCTTTCATCATGAAGGATGAAGGAATAATCAATTACATCGTTTGTACTCCATCAATTTGTTATCAGAATTTGTTTTTGAACTCTTTTATGGTACTTTTCTTTTATGAAATTATTTATGTTCTTCTAGAACTGTAGTATATTGTACAATATCCACGGCCGTATGTCTTAATTTGTTCAGAATATTCTGTTACATTAGATAAATTTATATGAATTGTCCGATTTGATAACTAAACTTTAAAGCAAAAGCAAAATAATTTACGCCTGCTGACGACAAATAAGGGCAAGAAGATTTTGGGATGCGTTTAACACTTCCTTCATTAACAAATTCTTTTCCATCTAATAAAGCATTCACTTGAAAGAAATGATAATGAAGATACATCTAATCGTGTGAGGTCTCTACCGTGTAAAGAACAAGTCTCTGTTCGCTTATCAAAATTGGATGCATTTTCAATTTATCATTCATTCGCTGTTACACTTTCATCATTGAGTAAGAAGGAATAATCAATTACATCGTGTGTACTCCATCCATCTGTTATCAGAATTTCTTTTTTAAACACTTTTTTGGTGATTCTTTTTTATGAAATTATTTATATGTTCTACCACGACTGCTGTATATTTTAATGTAATCCATATGCTTCATCATTTTTTATTTAAGTCCTTAATGGGTTCAGAAAATTAAGTGCTAGACAATTTATATGATATGCCGTATTTGATAAATAAACTTTAAAACCAATCGAAAATAATTTTCGTCTACTAACGACGAACAACGGCATGAGTACCATTTCGGATTTTGCTATTGCGTTTAACACCCTCTTCATTAACGAATTCTTTTGCATTTACTAAGGCGCTCAGCTGAAAGAAATGATAATGAAGGCACATCTAATCGTGTGAGGTCGCAACCTCCTGTCGATCTACGATTTTCTGTTAATTCTTTATATGATTTTGTTTTATTTCACGAGACTGTCAAATACCGATCTTTCACTTTTCTTAGCTTTTCTGCTCTTTTTTTATTAGCCATCAAACCAGTTGCTTCGTGCTTTTTGATAATTCTAAAAATCTAAAATTTAGAACACTTCGTTCTTTCTATGATTTCGCTGATTTAAGCCTTGTTGATGAAAAAATACTATCCTTTGGCAACTTTCGTCAGATTTTTTAATCAATTCAGAGACACGAATGAATTGTTATTTACAGTATCAGAAAGACATTCACAAGCACTTGTATTAAAGTAAAAAAGTCCTCTATAATTGAAAGCACAGTAATTCAACTAAACGGTCCGAAATCCAGTGAAATACTAACCAACATTGCGTCCAAACCGTCCTATAAAGAAATAACCGTCGATAAGAAACAGATTACCCGAATATTTTCGCCAGAAACTATTTTCTCTTTCATTTAACATTACATTTTCAATTCCTAAAATTTTATTATGAGAGCAAAATGAACTAATTAAATATGGAAACAATATTGTTCAAGGATTGGTCACTTGTTTATGAACACTACTGAAGGTGTGAGGGGATGGGTGAAAAATTAAGTCTAGTATTAACACAAGGGTAGCCGTTTATATTTCGGGAACTGGCAACACAGTTAGTGTTGCCTCCGATCTGATGAGTGCATCGCGAAGTTTGTCATTTTTGACAATATATTTACATTGACAGTTTTATTATCGGGTCGCTATTTCTATTGTTGACAGTAACTAGAAAATTTTATGTCAGCGAAACAATAGAATTAACTCGCGAACATTTTCGTGCAATTATTTTTCATAACTTTCGGCGTGGATTATTTCAATAAGAATGCATCGACGAACTGAATTCTTGATATGGTGATGAAGCACAATTGAAAACTACAGTATATCGTTGGTATAGTGAATTCAAACTTGGACGGCGTTGTTTGGACGATGAATTTCGTAAAGATCGTCCCACAAATGTTGTCGTGTCGGAAAACATTAATGCAGTGTCTGAATTGATAATGCAAGACCTGCATGAACATTTAGCCGTTAAGAAGCTATTTTCACGTTAGGTAGCACATAATTTGACAACCGCTCAAAAAAGGACTCGCGTCGATTGGTGCCAAGAAATTCACAAAAAATACAATGGCGGTGTTTCAAAGAACATTTATAAAGTCGTCACAGGTGATGAATCTTGGATCTATACGTATGAGACCCATAGTAAACAGGAGTCGGCTGTGTGGGTATTCCAAGATGAGCCAAAACCAACAAATGTTGTTCGCGCACGAAGCACATCAAAACAAATGGTCGCCTGTTTTTTCGGAAAAATCGATCACGTTGCAACCGTGCCTTTAGAGAGTTGTAGAATGGTCAACTCCGAAAGGTACACAACAATTTGTTTGCCAAAAGTTTTTGAAGAAATAAGGAAAACAAATCGAAAACAACAGATCATTCTCCACCATGATAATGGGAGCTCTCACAGGTCGGTTCAAACAATTGAATATTTGACCGGGCAAAACATTAAACTGATGAGCCATCCGCCGTACAGCCCTGATCTAGCACCCTATGATTTCTTTTTGTCCCTACACGTGAAGAATAAACTTCGCGGTCAAGGGTTTTCTACGCCGGAAGAGGCAGTTGACGCATTCGAAACTCATATTTTGGAGATACCGCCTTCACAGTGGCAGCAATGCTTTTCAGATTGGTTTAAACGAATGCAAAAGTGCACTGATGTTCAAGGAGAATATTTTGAAAAGCAATAAAACTATTTTCGATAATAAATTTTTTTTTTGTTTGCTATTCCCGAAATATAAACGGCTACCCTCGTACATTTCCTAGTGTGAAAATTAAAACTATAATAATAGTGTCAAAACGAAAGAAATAAAGCAATTATTGGGGTGTCATCGACATAATAAAGTCTCGTAAATTAGTTTGAAGAGAATATGTATTAAAATGAAATAATATCAAAACCACGAAAGCAATTTACACATCTTAATTCATTGGAATGTACTTACCAGTAGTTTATGACAATTATATAGCGATATTGTTGAGAGAAATCTAATAGAAATTAATATTGTAAATGTACTGTTACAAGATTTAATACGAACAGCAAACGTTGGATAGGCTTAACAAAATTAAGCCGTAATTTTAGGAAAATTATTGTATATATGTTGTATGTACGTATACAGGATGCCCATCTTCTATCTCCGTATATGGGTAACTTATTAGAATAGAGAATACAGAACATATTTAGTTAAGAAAGTAACTACAAAGGGTACTAGGAAAGTTTTGCAATATGACGCAACAATGAATCGTAGGAAGCTGCTTGTTGCTGCATGTTGAGACATGTTCATACGTGCATAGTAGCTGCTGCGTCATGTCGATGGGCTGCTATTCATTAGCAGTGAGAGTGTAAAGTGCTTGCGATGGCAACGTGGGCACGAAATGAGATAAGGGCTGTTTTGCGTTATAATTTCGTGCGTGGTTTAAACATAGACCAGTGCTTCGAAGAAATGATTCTTGCACTAGGTAATGTTTGTCCACGTCGCACAACGATATTCAAGTGGTATAGAAAATTCCAAAGGGGAAATTTAACTGTGGAGGATGCTGAGAGGCCGGGAAGGCCACGAACGTCAGCTACGGAGGAAGACGTTACTACTGTGAGGAAAATGTTTGGCGAGGACAGGCGAGTGACTTACCAATAGATAGAGGGTACTTCAGGCCTAAATGCACCAGCAATTCGTTCTATTCTGCATGATCATTTGCATGTGAAGAAACTTTGTTCTCTCTGGGTGCCGCATTGACTGACTGAAGAGCAGATGACACGACGTGTTACTTGGTGCCGGGAGAAGCTAAAGAAGTTTAATAAGGGACAATCTCGGTATGTGAACAACATCGTGACAGGTGACGAGATTTGGCTGTACTATTACGATGTACCGACCAAAGCTCAAAACAAAGTTTGGGTCTTTGATGATGACGACACACCCGTAGTTGTCAGAAAATCCCGATCTGTAAAGAAGAAAATGATAGCTGTATTTTTCAAGTCGAGTGGAATTGTGGAACGCGTCGTTTTGGACAGACAGTAGACAGTCACAGCTAAGTGGTATACTGAACAGTGCCTGCCTAAAATCATTGGATATATGAAGAACCTGCGGCCAAAGTCAAGAATGGACACCTGGTTCCTCCATCACGATAATGCTCCATCTCACCGCGCCAAAGCCTGCACCGAATATTTGACCACGACAGGATTGAAACTTCTCGAGCACCCTCCCTACAGTCCAGATCTTGCTAACTTTCCACTGTTCTCGCCTGTGAAAATGAAGCTAAAAGGGAGGCGGTTTTCCAGTGATGAGGACTTTCTGCGGGCATGGGACAACGAGTGTGCTTTACTCCCTAGTGAAACTTGGCAGAACTGGTTTAAAGATTGGTTTCGGAGGATGGAGAGGTGTATTGAGTGTAGAGGAAATTGCTTTGAAAAAATTAAATAAACAAAGCTTTGTTGCAAAACTTTCTTAGTACCCTTTGTGTATAAGTAAGTAATATAAGTATGATCCGCAGGGGTATTTGATAGCATTTTCAGATTTAACATTTTTGTTGTCAATCTTTTGAGATATTGAAAAATTGCCGAAATTATGTTTTACATATCTTCGTAACTAAAAATAAAACAAAAACGGCAACTGGTAGAATTTTATACATAGAATTCAATAATTCCTCAATGTAGTTCGATTTTGTTTTATATATTTTATTATTTACGGCATCCTATAAGAGAAATCTAGTGGCGTGTTATCTGGTGATCTTGAAGGCCAGATGATGATACTTGTATTACCAATCTAGCTAAAAAAAACGTCTGAAAGATACTCAAACGTTTCGAAAATTATAAGTAGATACATTTCTTATTAAAAATATCCAAAATTTTGCATTAAATTTAATGATAATTGTTTCGCCTGTATAAAGAATTATGTATGAAAAAAAGATGTCACGTCTTACTAACTTTTATTCTTTCATTGCATTTCTTTTGTTTATAAAGTTTTCTTTAAGATTCCCAATAATGGCGTTTTGTTTCTGAATTGTATGGATTTTTTGTAATTTTGTTCATAAGTTTCCATTGGAAACGAATGTAATCTATGCGCCTTTGTTTAATTATCTCCATCTACATTGTTTTTTAATTCAATAATCGAACAATTTTGTAAAAATTGTATAAAATTATTTGGACGGCGCGTTAATTTTTAGCCCGCATTTTACAAAATTATAGTTCCTCTATTAATTTTAATAAACGTTGTTTTATAAAGATCAAACGTATGTACATACATATGTATATACGTGTGTAATTTTAAATACACTTTCGAAATATATGTCTTTTGAAGATTGTGTCATGGACTACTTGGATCTATACCAATATGTTCTAAATTTGCCCTTTTATAAGTATATTTCCGACTTTTCTTTTCAGTTTTTTTTCTGTTAGTAAGTTGTATTATCTTCGCAATTTTTTTTTTACAAAAGAATATACAATCTCTGTTCTCTTTAATAAAGAGTAAAATAAAATATAAAGAATTCGAGTTCTGTTGTTGATAGGATATTGGTATAACACACAAATATATACATATATTGTATTTCATGACGATAAAATGTATTTATAAATAATATTCAAACGTATACAAGGCGTTGTTTCCAATATTCTGGGAATTGGTGCTATAATTAAATAACGCAGAACTTATACGCAATGTTATTAATGCCAAACAAGTCTTGACATGTTTATGCAACTATCTAGTGCAACATTTTTCAGCCTGATTCAGGTATTCGACTGATGTAGACGTGTTTTAGTAGCACTGTTTTTGTAACCATGGAATATGCGACAAAATCTCAGAGCGATAATTTTCTTTTTGTGGAAAGAAGATGTGAAAACGTCAGAAATTATTAGTCGTCTGCAAGGAGTATTTGGTGAATCTGCAGAATTCAAAAGTACTGTTTATCGGTGGATCGATCATTTTAAAGCCGGTAGAACATCACTAGAAGGCGATCCACGCAGTGGGCGGCCAAGCACGTCGGTAAATGAAAGAAACACTACTGCCGTCGAAAACCTACTGAAAGACGACAGGCGAATGACTATTCGTCAAATTAGTGTACACCTAGGGATAGGCACACGACAACTTTATGACATCTTGCATGATTGTTTGGGCATTAGCAAGGTTTCGGCGCGCTGGGTGCCAAGGCTGTTGGAACAAAAACAGAAACTCAATAGGTTCGATACTTGTCGTCAACTTCAAGAACTGTTAGTCCGTTACGGTGATGAATTTTGGCAACGAATAATAACCACTGACGAAACGTGGATTCCTTATTTCAATCCCGAGACGAAAAGTCAATCCAAAGAATGGCGCAAACCTGAAGAAGGGCCTCCACTTAAGGGGCGTGCAGTTCCGTCTGTTGGAAAGGTAATGCTTACTGTATTCTGGGATTGCGAAGGGATTTATTTTCATGGATTATCTGCCGAGAGGTACTGCAATTAATGCAAAATATTATTCAAATTTATTATCCGGACCACTGCGACAGGCACTAGTCAAAAAACGGCCTGGAAAGTTGCATAAGCGTCCGTTATTGCAACAGGATAATGCAAGACCACACACCCCAAGAAAAACGAAGGATATTTTGAACGATTTACGATGAGAATTGCTACCGCACCCCCCTATTCCCCGGATCTTGCACCCAGTGAGTATCATCTGTTCCCAGATTTGAAAAAACCCTTACGGGGTGTTCGATTTGAAAATTTAACTGACGTAAAACGTGCCATAAATAGGTGGATCGACAAGACACCGAAAAACTTCTTTAAGGACGGCTTAAAAAATTAGTTTATCGTTGGGATAAATGTATTCAGTTAAATAGAGATTATGTTGAAACACGACATTGTAATATTGCCGAAAATTAACAAAATTATAAAAATTATATGTAATTCCTAGAATTTTGGAAACATTCCTCGTAGTAATAACAAAATGGTTAACTTCACTAAATTAAAAAAAGATCCTTTTGAATCTTTTCTTGAAATAATAAATGCAGTAAAAATAATAATAATAAAATAATAATAACAAAAAGACACTCACAAATATGCTGTCAGTAGAAAGTTATAAATACTTGGTGTTTGAACGAAGTACAAAAATAAATCATTCATATACAAAATAATAAATTAAAAGAAAATATGAACAACGCAATACCAGTTCTCACGTACTCTTTTAGCATAATTAAATGGTCCAACACAGAACTAGAACAGTTGAATTATCTTAATAAAACAAAATTAACAAAATATCGTATGCTACACCCGAACTCTTGCACAAAATGTATTACTACACCCAGAAAAGGAGGCAGAGGTATGATAGATGTACGAGGGAGCGTTTTTATATTCGCGGAATGAGCGGGTTGTAGAGGGGTGAGTAGGCGCATTGGGGGCGTTGCCTGTGCAGCGACTCATGATTAGTATAAATACGAAGTTTCATTGTTATTAGACAGTTAGTCTTTGAGCTATCGTCAACCAAGTAACATAATCAGGAGTGAAAAGTGAAATATGGAAAAAATCGAATATCGTGCCGTTATAAAGTTCCTTACCAGGCAAGGAAAATCAGTCGCGACCATAATGAATGAGATGTCATTGGTTTACGGCGACTCTTGTCCAGGAAAAACCATGGTGTACAAGTGGCATAGTTTATTTAAAAAAGGAAGGGAATCCCTTGAAGACGACCCGAGGCCGGGCAGGAGCATTGAGGTGACCACGCCAGCACTTATCCAAATAGTTGAACAAATTGTACTCGAAGATGCTCGACTAAAGAAGAAACAACTCGCAGAAATGGTTGGAGTATCCGATACAACAATTTTTAAAATCCTACACGATCATCTCGGCATGTCTAAAGTCAGCGCAAGATGGGTGCCGAGAATGCTCACGCCGCCGCAAAAACAACAGCGCGTAGAGTGTTCGCGTGTATTTTTGGACCTCTGTAATGAAGACAAGGATGGTGTATTGAGTGGAATTGTTACTGGAGACGAAACTTGGGTTCATCATTATGAACCTGAGTCCAAACAAGACTCCATGCAGTGGCATAAAAAGGGCACAGCACCTCCCAAGAAATTTAAAGAGTCACAATCAGCTGGGAAACTCATGGCAACGGTATTTTGGAACTGGGAAGGAATATTGTTGATTGATTATAAAGATAAAGGTGTTTCTATAACCAGAGAATATTACGCTTCAATATTAGGGCGACTAAAAGAAGCCATTAAAGAGAAAAGACGGGGAAAATTGACAAAAGGTGTTCTGCTTTTGCATGACAACGCGCCCGTCCACAAGAGCCGCGTTGCGTTAGTTGCCCTGCATAAGGTGGGCTTCGAAATTGTGAATCACCCACCCTACAGCCCAGACCTGGCCCCGAGTGATTATTACCTGTTTCCGAAAATGAAAAAAGAGCTGCGGGGTAAAAAATTTACTGCCGATGATGAAGTCAAGGAGGCAGTTTCGGCGTATTTTGCAGATAAAAAGAAATCATTTTTTTATGAGGGTATAAATAAATTAATTGAAAGATGTGAAAAATGTATCCGTTTTGCAGGTGAATATATTGAAAAAGAAAAATAATTTGGTTTTTTTATTTCCACCCCTTATCCCCCATTCCGCGAATATAAAAACGCTCCCTCGTACAAACGTTACACAATACACAAGTACTAAATCTAAGAAAATACTTTTGAAAACAAAAACACTTAAATGCGCAAAGCAATTGTATTAACATACAAAAAATATACACTATTAAATCTAAAAACATAGAAAATAAAATTCAAATAACCACACAACAAAAGAAAGAGAAATGAGCCAGAAAAATACTACACAGCAGTCATTACAATATCATACAAGACAGAAACGTAGGTACAGGATTATTATACCAATGGCTAAAAATGGGATAATTGTTTCCAGAAACAGAAGGATTTATTTTATCAATAGAAGATGATATAATCGATACAAGGAACGATAAGAAACACACAATTAAAAAACTTTTAGAAGATGGTAATTACAGACAATGACACCAATTTATAGAAACTACAAAATAACAGAACAGGAGGGTGTAAACTACTTGCTGGTAAGGACTGTACAGAGGGACACAATATTACAGCAAAAATTATACACCAAGAACTTTTGTAAAAACTAATATGGTATATTACAAATACTCTTTAGTAGGTATCCTTGAAAATAATGATTACAAAGTATACTGGGACAGGACAATACACACAGATAAACAAATTACTGGTAACAGGTCACATTCATTGATAAAAAACAAAAGAAAATCTACATTATAGAGATTGCTTTATCAAATGATACAAACATTACACAAAATAAACAAGAGAAAATAGTAAAATTTACACCACTTGCAATCGAACTTAAAGAGCTTTGGAACTAAAAGGCAGTAACAATGGTACCGATTGTGAATGTCAGTAACAGGTATAACAACAACTTCTCCATTACATAGTCATTATAAGAACAATAGCTACAGTCAGATAGTTCCTCAATCAACAACAGATCTCATAACTTGACTATTATTCATCACTTAATAAACACAATCGTTGCTATGATAAGAATTTTTAAATTGGCACAGAAAACGTTATAAATCTTGGAGTTGGAGTGTACACACACACACACACACATACATACATATATATATATATATATATATGGTATATATAAAAATGACGACGAGGGGAAGCGGAGTTTCGCTACTAGACCTGATGGAAGACGAAACATTTATTTTACATTTAATTTTCAGTGATGAAGTAACTTCCCACTTGAATGGCAGTCAACTATCACAACGTGTGTATTTGGAGAATACGACACCCAAACGGAATAGTCAAACATGAAAGAGATTCACCTAAGGTGAAGATCTACTATTCTGTGTATAGACACAGAATAGTAGAAGAAACCCTTGTCATAAACCTTGTACCTATGTACAAGGTTTATGACCCATTTTTCTTCTAGGCAAATACCACGCCAGGACAAGTCCTATCTTAATATGTTCCAAAATTGACTCTTTCTTTAATTGCAAGGAGGTTCAGATCATTCTATTGTTAGCAAGATGGAGCACTGCTCCAATGGTATCCGATGGTTCGAGCTACTTTGAATGGAGAAGTAGTGTGTGAAGAAATATTCGTCAAACACACAGTAGTGTGTATTTGGAGTACTAACGTGTGCAGTAATAAAAATGAATCCGCGGTAAAAGTAGCATAAAAATAAGTGTGTGTTTGACTTTTGACAGTTAAAGTTTGGTACGGACTTGTTTCTGTGTGAGTTTTACCGCGAATCCATTTTGAATGTGTGTTTCGAGTACTAAGAATGTATCTTCTATGTAAAATTCGCACATAAACAAGTGAGTATCAGACTTTAACAGTCAAAAGCCAGGCTTTTGATGGCTACTGTTTAGTACGGACTTGTTTTTGTACGAGTATTACCGCGGACCCATTCTTTTCGTTCTTATATACCTTCTGAACATACGTCAGTGTGTGTGTTTGTCTTTTGACGGTTAAAGTCTGATAGGAATTTGTGTCTCTGTGTGAGTATTGTCGCGGATCCAGGTACGACATTGTGATTAATTATCTGCTGTTAATGCTTAGTTGTCGAAATACGTATACAGAATACGAACATTATTGTGGAAAGACATTTTAATTCAATCAAACACAGTCTGCATTAAAATTTATCTAATTTTTATTACTTTTAATGTTGCGAGTTCCAAGTTGTTCTTCACAGTAATAGTGACGTCGTTTGTAAATGTTAAAGCTCGTTACACACAGTAACTTACGCGTTATAAAGACGCTTTTTGTTTGTTTATTCGCCCGTAATTGATAGATTCAATGAGATACAGATTCATTTAAATAAAATATTCTAAAATCGCGCAGAGAGAATTATATTCACGTTTAATGTATGTATATATATATATATATATGTACATACATCGCCTCTTATTTCCTGCAAAATTTAAACACGAACACGCAAATCCTTCAACTTATTTTAGACATCTGTAAAGGAAATAAATGTCTTAATACTGATTGCAACCCACTCGAGTGTTCTTACCGTAGGAATGCCACCCTTAAACTTTACAGAAAGATTTCCCCTCTGATTGAAATTTATCCAGGTCCCTCTACTTTATGTCAAAAACATCTATGAGCTTCTGGAAATGATTGATTTCTAATAAAGCACTTTTAAGCAAAAATTCATTAACATTTTGAAAATCCGGCAGTCGCGAATACAAATAGTCAATTTATCATCACTTTGCATAATAAAATAACGTAAATTAATGAATTTATTTATTTCCTGTGTCAATTTATGTAAAAGAAGTTATAATTTCGATTCTCTTTGCTTCTTACGCTAGTCATCGGTTCGTTGTTTTCTTAAATATCCGTTTAAGTCATCTGGTTTCGATTGGTTGATACAATTGTATTGTTTTTCTTTTTCTTTCTTCTAGAATTTTTTATAACTAATTTTATTTTTATTAATGGACATAACAATTGTTTCACCTCACGCAGGTTTCTTCAGATATTTAAATAGACTAAGTTCTACAAAATGTACAAGTACAGTGCGGAAACTCTTAGGGAATGACATTCTTTCATTCAGAATTTTAAGTTAAAGGTATCTAATGAATTAAACTCTAATATAACAGAGCTACAAGCATTTGGGGTTAAGCCTACTAATACAGGTATTATGTACCGCTGCAAGAAAATCTCAATGAAAATTTAAAATGAAGTCCATTGAATCAGGTGTTCTGAATGTCCACCCAGTTGCTGTATACACAGTCTAGCTCTTCTTAGACTTGAAAAGGCAGCTCTGCTAACAGTTTCAGGATCAGCACAAATAGTTTTTGCGGTATCCATAGTTCTAGCAACAAGTTGCATAAACCAAATTTTCAGGTTTCCCCATAGAAAAGAATCCATAGGATTTCAAGTCTGGTGACATTGGCGTCATAGCAGCTACTGAACCTCTTCCAATCCACCGGTTCGTCTAATTTTGATTAAGAAAATCCGTTACTTGTCTACCAAAGTGCGGAGGAACGCCATCGTGCCTTATCTACATTCGTCGTCTTATATTAAAAAGAACGCCATCCAGTAATGTTGTAAGGTCATATTTCAGGATACGCAAATAACGGACTGCCGCGAGAGGATGGAAGAAGTGTAAGCAATAAATCAAACGTACCAATTCGACACTGTTCATAGCAATTGAATCTTTTAAGAGTCTTTCAGGAATCTGTCCAACGTAGATTTAATTAACACAACAATTGAAAAGTTACAGAACCTTAAACTGTTATAAAACAAATAAGTTGATGTTAATTCTTGCGAGAAAATCATGCTTAGTGATGGTGCTCTTTTTCATCTTAGTTCAACAGCCAATAATGTAGCATTTGAGATGATTACAATCCACATGCTATTCATTAGAAGGAAACGCATCCACAAAGATGTACTCTTTGGTGCGCATTTTAGAGTAGTGGAGTGTTTGGACCATACTTTTTTCAAAATTAAGCCGGCAATACTGTTACTGCAAATGCTGAACGTTATCGTAAGATGTTAAACCATTTCCTTTCGACCAAACTGTTGATTTGGCGTTGAATGATGAAGAATGATGCAACATGTTTTGCAATAAAAGTAAAAGTCTTTGTTTACCAAATTTTCTGACTGGGTTATCTAGCAAAATACTGTCACCAATTGCCCTGCCAAGTTATGTGATCTGACACTGCTTTTCTTTATATTTGGGGTGATTTAAATATTTCCATTATGAAGTAAATAATTAAAAAAAAATTTCAAGAATGGTTTCTTTGTATGATTATAAAGAATACCCGATAAAGTTGAAGTTTTTATTTTTTTTCATTTTTGAAAAAGTACCTCCAAATGAATCACCCCTTATAACCGTAAGTAGTTCAACGCCTACTTCATCACTTTCCTTTCTTGTTACTTCATCTTGCTGTCTATCACTTTTAATGTTAGTTTCCAAATACATCATTTTCACATTTATTTCTTATTTTGAAATGTAACGGCTCTTTGGATATATATTTTCACGTACGTCTGTCTCTAGAATAAACTAGGGCACATATTGTAAATCGTCATTCGATTCTCCTATCAGAAAATCATCACTCGTATGGGAGACAATGTTTATGTGGTATTTTCCTAATCGATACTCTGATAGTCTTTTAATAGTGTTTATTAATTCGTCCGTCAATGCGCTAAGCCGATCTCGCATTCACGTACCTACATTCGTCAATATTTCGTCTGCGAATTCGCCGCAGACTTGTAATTTCAGTGTGGTATTTGTTGGATATTTCTCTCTCTCGGAGACTATTTCGTGTAGCTTCAATCTGTCGAAGGCTTTTACTAAATAAATAGAATAAGTAAGCAGGATTTCCGTATTCGACTGCTCTTTCGACCTGTTGGTGAATAAAGGTCACTGAATACTTCTTCGTCTGCCTACCGGGAAAGTTTTATTTTAAATAAACTTTTTGTTATAAATCATTTAAACATATTTAATTTTTTTAATAACTGACTCAATAATCTATTATTTGTTTCTTTCTTTTTTTTGGTTATTTAAAAATGTAAGTTTCAAAAGCACTAGATAGCAAAACAAGAAGGAGAACTTGTAATTACTTGTAATCAGAAGAAAATACGTGTATACAATAATAATAATACATATTTATTGCCCAACAAGCGAACCCAATTAAAGGACAAAACATTTAATACAGATAAAACGAAGTACACACAGTAAAAATAAATATCAAAAGTAATTAATAATGTAAAAAAAATAAAAACAATACGTCTAAGCAATTAATAATAACTTAATATAATAGTAAAATTAAAATAATAGCAAATTAAGAATTTTAAGAATTAAGGGAACCGTTAAAGACATCCCTGTAGAATTCGTTGGCGTTCAACGCCATATGATACAGGGAAGCCTTCCAGAGGAGATTCATCCTCGGCGTACCGTAAACAAACGTGGCAACGCTTCTGGAGGAGGAGCGAGAAACTGCAAAGTTTAGTTTGGTCAGGAGGTCTGAACAGTCAATCCGACCATTCACCAGTTTGTAAATAAAACGAGCACTGTGTCTGGATCCGCGTTCCTCTAGTGGTTGAACATTGTGCTCCTCTAACATAACATTGTAATCGACGCCACGCTCAGGATACACGCCCGAAGACTTGAAAGAAAGAATTTCAGAAATCGACGTTGAACGCATTCGATTGCATTTATCTGCGAACCGTACAAGGGATACTATTCAATCGACCCATATTCCAGCTTACTGACAACCAATGCAAAGAACAGTATTTTCGATAAACTAACTTTGTTAAAATACTGTGTTATTCTCATTATAAAGTCAGCACTCTTAACCGCAGAACGACGAATATTTTGAATATGTAAATTAAAACTCAGTGAGGAATCAAAGAAAATACCGAGGTCCGTGATGGAGTCGACTTTCATAAGAGTGTGTCTATCTAAGGAGTATGAAGACGAGATAGAAGATAACTTGCCGGTAAATGACATGGCAAAACATTTGTCTATGTTCAAACAAAGACAATTAGACCAAGCTGAAATAAGGTCTAGACTCGCTTGAAGCCGATTGACATTTCAATTAAAGAAACAACTGCAAAAATCTTAACGTCGTCGGCATAGCACAAGGTAGGACAAGGCAAGGTCAATAATAAATCATTTATAAAAAGTGAAAACAATAGTGGGCCAAGGTATGATCCCTGAGGAACCCCAAATGATGAATTAAATGTTGTTGAAGTAAATCCATTGCAGTGTATCCTAATTACAAGCTGTTGCCTGTTGTCAAAAAAACAACAAGCATAAGTCGAAAAAACATGATTTCGGCCAAGATCTACAGAATCTGAAAATGGAATTAATGTCGTCGGCAAACGAATTTTGACTTATTTCTTTTTAATAGAAAAATTACGAGGATTGGTTGAAAAGTTTGTAGGCCTTCACAGAATTCAAAATTCTCAAGTTCGTTAAAATAACACAGCGTCACAGCAAGTTTCTGACTTGCAAAATATTTTTTAGGCGTGGAAAATCATTCAGTTAAGCCAGGACGTCTAAATTTTTTGAACTAATTTGTTTAAATTAATTTCTTTCTTGGGGGTGGATAACCATTATGCCGCCATTGTTTAAATTGCTTTGTTTCGAGCGTATAATGGTTAACCAAATCCTCATTTATGATGAAAAATCGACACCTAAAATATACCGTCTTCTTCCGAAAAGACTCCAA
This sequence comes from Dermolepida albohirtum, assembly GCA_031893035.1. Taxonomy (NCBI): domain Eukaryota; kingdom Metazoa; phylum Arthropoda; class Insecta; order Coleoptera; family Scarabaeidae; genus Dermolepida; species Dermolepida albohirtum. The sequence continues at coordinate 67,489 of JAVIWB010002333.1, forward strand.
ACATACATTGATGAAAAACCTGAATTCGTACCCATTTTTAATTAACACTGAGTAGTCGCAGCACCCACCTCGCGGACAGTTCTTCGTAGCCAACTATTAATTTCAGCGTTCTTTAGAGTTGTTTAAAGTCTGCACTATCTCAAATGGTTTTATAACCTTAGACAACCGCATACTAATCTTACTTTCTATAAATAAGTCTAGAAATAAAATTTACAAGTAATTAAAGCACTGATTACGACGCATTTCGTTAATTGAGAACTCTTCAGGTGGCCTGCGTTTCATCGACTGTGTTTAAATCACCTAGTCGGTGTTTAATCGAGTAATGATAAACGAAGAGATGAGAGAACTATACTTCAATCTTTCGTACAGAAAAGAAAACTACCCAATAAGTAGAAGTCAGTTCCTTATGGACTGTAATTTTTCATTATTTATGATGTAACTAGTTGTTCTCATAGCAGCAGATGTGCTATTTATTGTGTAGTGTTCTTTACTTATTGAATAGCTTTATATTTAAGAGATGGAATTATAGTTTCTTCATTTCTTCGTTTATCATTAAAGATGTGTGGATGTAGAATGAAACATAGTATTCGTTTCCTATAAATAAAAGCAGTTCTCATATTGAAAAAGTTTACGCATTCATTTCCGAACCCAACAATGGCAGTTCTAAAAGGATATTCATAGATACTGGCAAGAGAAAATAAAACTGCAAGAAGTGGTAAAAATTTGTATTTCCAATATAAGTGGTTTTCCAATAGGGACTTGACAACTTTTAATTCAACCCTTTCACTAATCATCGAAGTGTCACTGTCAATTTATTCAGTAAACATTTTCATCATGGTAAAGTACACGAACGAACAACGTCTGCAAATTATAAAAATTTACTGCAGAACTGCGTTAACTCCGATTTTCGGTCGTAATTCTCGCCCTAGTAGACAGGCAGTAACAAGTTTAGTGCAAAAATTTGAGTCTACATATTCGTTGTGTGATGTTGCCGTGCCAGTGAGACAACGGGTTGGTCGAAGTATCGAAAATATCGCTGCCGTTGAAACGTCCGTAGCAAATGATCCAAATCAGTCAATTCCACGGCGTTCTCAAGAGTTGGGCATCGCCCAGACCACTTTATGGCGAATTTTGCGTAAGGATCTTGGTTTACACCCATACAAGATCAAGCTGACTCAAGAATTGAAGCCGATGGACCATTTGAAGCGACGTACGTTCTCCGATTGGGCTCTGGAAAAGATGCGCCAAGATGATCAATTTCATCGCAAAATCATTTTCAGTGACGAAGCTCATTTTTGGCTCAATGGGTTCGTCAATAAGCAAAATATGCGTTATTGGTCGGGTGAAAATCCACATGTGCTTCATGAAACACCACTTCATCCACAAAAAATAACTGTTTGGTACGGTTTGCATGCCGGCGGCGTCACAGGGCCATATTTTTTCGTCGACGATAATGATCGTCACGTTACTGTGAATGGTAATCGTTATCGCGCCATGATTACCGATTATTTTTGGCCCGAATTGGAAGATACGGACTTGGACAACATGTGGTTTCAGCAGGACGGTGCTACAAGCCACACAGCACACGTTACAATCGATTTATTGAAGAGTAAGTTTGATGAGCGTGTTATCTCAAGAAATGGACCAGTCGATTGGCTGCCTCGTTCGTGCGATTTAACGCCTCTAGACTTTTTCTTTGGGGCTACATCAAGTCATTGGTCTATGCCAATAAGCCGACAACGTTGGAAGAGCTCAGAGCCAACATTGAACGCGAAATAGCAGCCGTTTCGGCCGAATTGTGTGGCCGAGTCATCGAAAATTGGGTCCAACGAATCGACCGCTGCAAACATGCCCGCGGTGGCCATATGAACGAAGTCGAGTTCCATTCATAAATGTTTTGATTGTACTTCAACCCGATAATAAAGTTTTTGAAATATCTCAAATGATCTGCATTTTATTTTGAAAAAAAGTTGTCAAGTCCTTATTGGAAAACCCTTTACCAGACAGAATTAATGCAGCCCTTAAAGGCAATGAAGGATTAACAAAATATTGATGTAATATCTTCTGTAAAGCATAAATAAACATTTTGTATTAGTAATATGTATCTGTTTTTGTTTTATTTTTCGTAAATTTGAAAAAATATCAAAACCAGAAATTGGCTCGAATTTAATTTCCAGATCCTGTATGTTAAGATCAATAAAAATATTTTCTTTTCCATATAAAGATGTATGAAAATCGCATTATATGCCTCGTTCTAATTTCGAACTAAGAAGATTCTTTTTTTTCATCTCGTAGTTACAGAGAAGACCTACCACGATAATTGTATAACCATTGGACAAAGAAAAAGAAAATGGAATCGGAGACAAACAACTACACTAAAATATATATACGAGAAATTTAAGCTGTCTACTAGTAAATGACAATAGGATTTCTATATAAATTTATTTATTATAAATTAAACATGTTATTCATTTTACAAACACTGGTGTTTAGTTACGAGCTCTTAAAAAAATATATGCATCTGTCGATACCGATATTGTTTATACGGGCTGGCTATTGTTATGTCTTGAGGATTCGTTGCAATCAATATATATATATTGCATTAGTCAAAACAGCTTAGGCACTTTAAGAGGTGACGTTCTTTTTTTAAATTATAAATAAGGAACATAATCTAAACGTAAACATTTATTTAATTCTTAATTTTTCAAATATAACATTGGAATATATAATAATTTGTGTTTGGTACTATAAATTATTTATTGCATTGTATTATTACACTGCACAATAGCATTCCTGGTGATTGGATTATGTTACATGATATTAGCTCAATTTTTTATGATGATTTCAATTCCGTGGTTGAAATTTCTATATCAGCTCTAGTTAAATATGACACGGGTTAATTTGGTACGTATACTTCCGCGTTTCCAGTTTCGGTGCAGTAGTTCAGCCCTGAAGATGTCCCATACAAATGGGTACGAAACGTCGGCAGATATACTAGTGACGCGGTTCCAGCCCGGAAACCCAGAAGCAGATAGCATGACACGGGTGTTTTTTTTATAATAAAACTATAAATTTAGAGATAATTCTAATTTATTTAATTCTTATAATGAAAAAAACTTTCTCTTATATGATTTTATTGCTAAAGCTGAAGGCAGAGAGCTATTCTGAATGCTTCAACAATAGTCAGCCATCATGTGTGTGTTCTAGTAGCCCTGATAGCGTTCCCACATGGTACGGAAGTCCTGGTGGAATCGCTCCCCCTGTTCTTCACTTAGGTCCCCAAGATTGGCGAGAAAATAGTCCAAGTGGTTGTGAAGAAAGTGTAACTTGATGCTCATGTTACATCCAAGACTTTGACTCATCAGTTGTTCGACGTGTTGAGAAAATTCAGAACTTTTCTTATTTCCCAAAAAATTTTTAACAAGCCAAACAAACTCATTCCATGCCGTTTTCTCAATCTCTGTCATGGTGTCCGTAAAATTTGAGTCCTTTAATAATGATCTGATTTATGGCCCGTCAATCAATTATCAATTATCAATTATCTTTTCTGCACTCAGTTTTGGAAACTTTTTTGATAGGAAAAGGAAACAATTTTCATTTTTGTCAAGACCTTTTACAAATTGTTTTATAAGTCCTAGTTTTATATGTAACGGAGGCAAAATTATACGATCCTTTGAGACTAAAGGTGGGTTTATCACGTTCTGTTGTCCTGTAACTAGCGCTTTCCGAGGAGTCTAATCTTTTTTAATCCAATATTGATATTTAGCTCTACTGTCCCAGAAGCAAAGAAACAGGGATATTTTGTATAACCACCTTGTTGGCCTAAAAGAAAGTTGACCATTTTTAAATCATCACATATGAGCCAATTGTGTTCCACATATTTAATTTGGTCTAAAACCAGAGCAATAGTTGTATATTCTTCTTTTACTTTCGTGGAATGTGCAATAGGCAACGACCCTAATTTATTCCCATTGTGTAAGAGAACACATTTTAAACTACGTTTTCATGAGTCTGTGAATAGACGCCACTCACTAGAAACGTAATTTTGAAGTCCCGTTGCAGCCATTAAACCAGGTACATCTTTACAAAATACAAAATCATTTTCTTCAGCAAAATATTTGAGGAGATTTTGTTCTCTTGTGCGGTAATAAGAAATTTTCGTTTCTTTTGTTACTAAGTTTCTTTCTTTTAGCCTAGAAGCCAATATTTCTGAAGCAGCCTTTGATAGTTCCAGATCTCTGACAAGGTCGTTTAAATCATCTTGGTTGAATAGTTTCGGCGCTTTCAGGTCACATTCAAAGTCGCTATCACTACTGTCAGTTTTTGCATCAAAATGCATATGCTCCCCCTGTGAAGCATCAGCTTGAGGTTCAAGTGATATTTTATGACTCAAAACACGTCTATGTGCCGACCGTATGAAAAGATATTTTCATTTGGCTCGATTTTTTCGGTTAATGCCAGTTATGTTCACCAAACAAAAATAACAGTCGTCGTGGTGGTTCAAGGGTTCAGTCCAGATCATAGCGGTTTCGTACCTAAAGCTATTCCTTTTCTCATTTGTCCACAAACGTAGAAACTCAACGCACGTTTTGCATACCTTTTGCGGAATCCAAGGCTTGTCTTTCATTTCCAGTGTGTGACCAAAGTAATTTTTGTAAGGCTCAATCACGAACGCTATCATATTCAAACGGTATTCTTTAAATATATACTCTCCGATCATTGACACAAACTCTTCTTGACGATGCCATATCAAATTATATTAAGAAAACTTAATAATTTCTTAATTACAAGCAAATTAACACACTAACACAGCGATTTTTTCGTGAAAGCTATATCTCGTAAACAACAGTTGTTTCAAAAAAACTGAGGGTGTATTTGAAATCAGCGACGTCAAATTAGTAAACATCACGTGGTAAAAGTCAATGATCAGACAAAAGTTGCCATATTGTTGTGCAGTATTATCAAACATCAATTTGGTATAATAAAATTGCAGTTAGAGACAGTTATTCAATAAAGTGTTCGTTCGCATTGCCTGTCCTATTTTAATCATAAACCTGTTATTGAATAAATAAAAATATTGCTTCTTATATTATATAGGATATTTTAGCAACACGGACAAACTAAACTAATAGTTCAAACGTAATGAACTTACAAGCAAGAATATTACGAGTGAGCCGAAAAGTTCGTGGAATTACGTATAGATGGCGCAATTTTTGATTGCTTTTGTCAACGTCAACAAATTTTCGACCACTAAGTTTCGTTATGACGATTTTTTAGGTCTCAGAGTTTTTTATAAGATAAATTATGTCAAAATTCGTGCTGTTATTACGTACTTCTTCATATCTTCTTCTTGTCAGTAACACATATCTATAACGAGATGAAGAGTTCGGGTCTTTCATTTCCTACTCCTGATAAATAAGTACGTAAATTCAGACATGGTCACAACCGTTAAAGATGCATCACGTAAAGGAAGTCTGAAACCTGCCACTATACCTTAAATTACTGGATAAGTAACCGACTTATTACCACAGAAAAGACTTGGGTCCATCACTATAAGCCAAAAATGTGGCAGCGTAGTGGTTATACTATCCAAAAAAAGTCGATGGCTGTTTCATCTGCAGGAAAGGTAGTGGTTTCTATGGGAGGCAAAAGGTATGGTGTTAAAGGATCATCGTTTGAAGATGCCTAAAATAGCAGATGTTCTTTATTTAGAAAAAACTTAAATAATTAACAATAATTATCCTAGAATCCGGTGCTCTGCCTGTGGCACTACACCGGCCAGATAGCAGATGCTGTAAACATTTCTAAAGAGAGAAAAACATACATTTTGAATGAAGAATTAGCTATAAAGAAGCTGTCTACGAGGTAGGTGCCACGACAGCTTAGTGTTAATGTAAATTTTTCGTGAGTATTTGGAGCGGCTTTTGAAAAGAACAAGGTAGATTTTATGCACGGAATTATCACTATAGATGAGACCTCGATTCATCGTTATTTGACCGAAACAAAACAACGATCTTGGTGGCACAATGGTTCTCCTTTCCAAAGAAGGCGATGGTTTTACCATCTACAGGAAAAGTAATGGATTGCATTTTTTGGGGGCACGAAATGTATTCTTCTTCAACAAATGGACCTTCCAAAAACTAAACCATCACAGGCACATATTACGCCAGTTTTTCTTAGACGAATTAAACCGAAAAGTTACTGAAACGCGTCCTGGTTTAGCCAAGACGAAAGTCATTTTCTGAGCGCACGATGCGATCACGTGTGGCAAAAACTAAGGAATTAGTTTATAATAATTCGTTGAATTACCACCTTCTTCTATAGCTGAAAACATATTGCAGGTCAGAAATTTTAGACAGACAATGACGTTAAAGTTGCCATGAATGCATATTTTAGCGAACTTGAAGCTTTTGAGTTTTTTATCAAGATACAGAGACTTTGGATCATCGTTGGTCCAAACGTATCGAGATGGCAGGAAAGTATGTTGACAAACGAACAAAATTTCGAACTGCAAAATTCTTTTGTTATTTTTAGTCGAGTATTTTTTACTCTACGGACTTTCTAACCCTTTATACGATCGAAATACGAAAAAGAAACAGATGAATTATGAGATATCCAATCCAATTTCTTAACTTAACGGTTACAGGATAGAGATGTAGCAGAATGGTTAACATTGACTCTGCTTCCACTAAAGTCTTTGAAACTTCACTATCGACCAATTTTTTGAGCCTATACAAACGCGCATTTGCAAATGGCTCATGTCCACAAGGGAATTTCTCCAACTAACATGATATAGTCATTCAAATTTAGATAGAGAGACCGATTTTATTTTAAGTGTGTTCCGCCGCGCTATTTCTAAGCTTAAATTTATGCCGCATTACGGTATTTCACTGGCACTTATTTAGTGGTATTCAAAAATATATGAATGAGTAAATACTTCAACTAAATAGGTGTGAATCTCATACGGTAAAAAGACCGACTCTTTTTACCACAAATATCGCAGAATATTGCGTAAGCGACGAGAAATTATACAAAAAATATGTTAAGATTACTTACCGAATTCACTGTTGTTTTCTTCAAAATACATTTGTCAGTAGTTTGGTTTAGTTCGGCAGTTCAATGATACAAAGTTATCAGAGAAACGTATGTCTATTTTTTGGACATTAGTGTAAAAACTCATATCGCTTTGCTGCAGACAGAGACACGTGCATATACATGCATAGCACAACGAGCTATTTATTCTGTCTGTAGTTAGTAGCAGAAATATCTCCAGATTCGAGCATCTTTATCTTCGTACAGAGGTGCACTCTTTCGTTTTCATATATTAAATGAACATTTTAAATAATTATTTTATAGTTAACAATTATAAATATCAAAAATACGTTACATTGATGCCAGTTTAAATATTCTGTCACCAACTGTTGACAGACACTCCTTAAATGTATTTGAAATAAAATTATTATACGAATTTAAAAATTTTTCAATGTCAATTCCCATTTCAGACACAGTAAGAAAAAGAAAGAAACCACGTGAACCTCTTGACTGCAAATCCAACACGCCTGCAATCCTAGTTGACAGCATAGCTGAAGATGGCGACATAAAATGTAAAAAGAAGAAAGCCAGAACGACCTTTACAGGACGACAAATTTTCGAGTTGGAGAAACAATTCGAAATGAAGAAATATTTAAGTAGCAGCGAAAGATCAGAGATGGCCAAACTTCTGAACGTGACCGAAACGCAGGTTAGTCCAATTTTTTAAAATTTATAAATAAAGAAACGAAATTGATTTGCGCTTAATAGAAGGTACATAAAATAAAATAATTAGTAAGAGTAATTTATAAAACGTGGTGAAACACTTGCCTGTTTTAAGCGTCTTCCTTAAAGTCACAAACTGGATAGAATCTGTTAAATATTTGAAGCATAAGATATGTTTCCACAATTGCTTCAGCAAACCGAGTGCGCCATGTTTTTATATATAGAAACGACCGTTCTACATCTGATGACTCAAACTTTTCAAAAATTTTGTTTTTGCGTCTTCTACAGCGTATAGCTCGACACTGATTTCAATAACGACAACGAAGAATTTTCTAGTTTTTTCTATTCCCTCCAGTAGTCTGAAGGAATTGTTTGTGAAATTCGCGAGTACATTTGGAGGATTGAAGAAGCACTGCTTTTGTACTTGTAATTAATGCATCTATCTCTGAATAACATCTACGAATGGTTTTTACAACAAGATGTAAACCATGGATTTTACAGGTAACATGTCACGCGTAGTTGCACCAACGTCAGTCATAAGTGGAACTGGTTCTTTGGAAGTTAAGAGCTTGTTACTTGAAAATTCTGATTTTTCCAATGTGTTTAACAGCACTTCTGATATTACTTCCATAGTATATTATTTCACCCTTATAAAAGCTAGTAACGTTGAAGATGACTGTCCATGTGGTTCCATTGTACGTACCATAACATTAATCTGCTGTTTTGTTCACACATAACCCTAGTTTCTTATGTTTCGATTCCAATTTAACTCTATTTTCAATACGTTCTGTTGCATGCAATTTTTATTTTTTAGATCGACAGATGATTTCAAAGTTTGATGGGTTATTACATCCACAAAAGGTGTTAAATTAGTTCTACAGCGAGGTTTACGATATTTGGAACGGAGGTCAAAATGAGGATGAAACCCCTATGAAATTTTATAACGTTTTTCGACTAGGTAATATACAGTTCGCGAATTTATTCCAGAATGAAAGAAATGGTTCGTTGTTTAATAAAATAGACGGTAGATTACACAAAATAAGTGTTGCACATAAATCAAATAGAAATTGCTCGGTCAATCAGTTTTTTTATAATTCACGAGTCGTTTACACACATATACAGTCACTTTTCGTTCCAGCGCATTAGAAATATATAGCAAACCACACATTGATTCTTGAGCCATCGAAAATTAAATTCGTTTGTTCGTTTTCTAAAACTAAGTAACTGTGACATTATTAGATATAATGTATAACGGTTCATACAGATATCTACACACATCCTCCCCCAACACATTCATTCCAGTCGGCGAGCGAATCATAACTGAGAATCGAGAACATTGACTGAGCTTTCCATACCTGCGTTCATGACGTGCAGTGCAATTTTCGTCTCTTTATTTATAAGTGCCTTTACCGGACGATAGCGAAGGATTGTTATACATTTTTTCTAATACTTTCAGAAGGTAGTGTATATACTAATAAATTATTCAACGTTAAAGAAATGCGTTGACTATTTTTATATCTAAATCTGCTTGACTAACGGCAGTAGTTAAAATATCAAGTATCGAAAATTAAAGATCTTCAAGGAAGATATTTTTTACGGCGTTTACTGATTGTTAAATTTGATCTCTTAAATGTCACTCATCTGAAACTATTCGGTAATAAACGTTGTTTGAACGATCTTGGGATTCGAATTGCTGGTTTTTCGTTAACGATATGCGGTTATTCTGACTTATTGTTAGATCAAATTTATTGGTTTCTGAAAGGGAAATTAATTATTGTCATTTCTCTGTGTGTGCGCGCGTTCATGTGAATGGACACCTGCTTGCAGCTGTTTGTTTTAAAGAACTTTAATAGTTACAGAGATCGTGTATTTAATTCAAATAGGGGGAAGCTGTGAAAACAGCGTGGAATAATAATTTTAAATTAAGTTCATAAAGTTGTTATTCAATTTAACTAATACTAACTACGATTAAAAAAATGACCATAAATTTTAAACGTCGACTTGACGTTTTCCTGCTTTAATTAAAGCAGTGGACGAACGATTCCTCATTTAAAAGTCACGCACTGAACTGAAGCTAGTAGGTTTCTTTTAGTAAAAATAATATTAAAAACTCGTTTTAATTCGCAATACTATAAACAATTACAGTTATTATAAGTATATAGTATAATATTCTTGTCATAAGATAAGGCTTTAATAATGTAAATTGAAAGAAATAAAATTTAAATATGATGCTATATCTTAGGCGCCAAAAGAAAACAATATCAGAGAAGATTAAATAAAAATACAGACTAATTAATAAAATACTGGCATCGTTGGAACATATGACACTACTCTCATTAAAAATAACCAGAAATCGTACGTTTAAACCACACGCCAAAGCCATTTGGGTTTAATTAATTGGTGGATGTTCTTTTAACATTTCCCCAAAATGTCAACTTAACCTGTCAATTAGTTGTTTTTTACAACACTTTGCCTACGTCAAATTCATGTTTCTTTTTGATTTTTGCTGTGAAAGAAATAATTTAACGAAGAATTTAAATTATTAGTTAAAAAAAATGGAATCATTAGTATTAGAAAACTAAAAATGTTGCAGAATTTTACGGTAGCAACTTTACATCAAAGACAATAACATTCGAACGACACTGCCATCTTAAAAGTGATAGTAATTAGTTGATCGTTAGTTTGGCCGTCCGTCAAAATTAAATACCGATGAAAATGCTACTGAAAAATAAATGTTTGGCGATGACAGAGATTGTTAACAACTCCTGAAGGGTTTTCCTGAACGATGGAAAAGGACTAGAATTATACTTGTACATAAAAAATGACAATCTAAATAATATCGAACTTTGTAAAGCTGTTTAAATAAATTCTATACCGCAATATCTATAACAGTACTTGTTCTTTTATCTCACCTGACCAACGTGGTTTCATATCTGAACGGTTCACTGTCACTAATTTAGATACGATATTCCAGTACATGAGGTCTTAGATAAACTGAATTAAGTTAATGTAATTTACACGGATCTATTAAAAGCATTTGACATGATCGACTACGAAACTCTCTCAAATAAACTTAGTTCATATGGCTTTGTTTCACCTTTCATCTTACATCAAAGATTTTGTTTGATTCCATTGAGTTTGTTCCTACGTCTGGTATCCCACACGGCTTGAATTTTAATCCACTACTGTTTGTCTTATTTACGAATGATCTTATTCAAATTAATTGTCCAGTACTCGCATATGCTGATGATATAAAATTATATTCTGAAATATCTTATATTGAAGATGTGATTAAACAACACAATCTTGATATGCTTGTTGAGTGGTGCGAGTTATATTAGCTCAAAATGTTGACAAATTTGTAGTTAGTTTCAATCGTTCTCCATTGTTTTTGACCTCAGCTTATTGCGTGGACGACTCTCAACTAACATTCCAACTAGAGCTCAAGGATTTGGGTGTATTGTTCGATTCAGGCCTCACCTTCAAGTCTCATATAAGCAATACTTGTTCCGAAGATTTTAGGTGTCGAGGGTTTATTATGCGTGTACTTAACAACTTCAGGGATACAGCTCTATTAAAAGCCTTATATTTTGTGTGCGGTGTTGGTTTAGTATCTGCTATATGCTTGTGATACCTTGATCTAGGACCGTATTCATAGAAGATTTCTGAAATTCCTTTCGTTTAAATTGATGTAGTCTACCCGGAGTGAGGAATATCTCAGGACATGTTATTGTCTCGCCATAATATGCCATCCTTATGCGAAAGAAGAGGGGTGATGTGCTGCAAATTTTTGCAAGAACTCTTAAGCGATTAAATTTATTGCTCCTTCTTGTTGGAACGTATGTCCTTCCTAGTACCTAGACTTAGTTCCAGATATATCAGCATATTTGTAGTATTATTTTCGAGAATAAATATTATGATGCAAGCGCCTGTGTATATTCTCTTAGTTCTGGTCAATAAACAAATGGAGGATTGAGAACATCTTCCAGGAGTACCAGACATCTCTGTCGATGAATTTGTTTTTTTTTCTTTTGATAGCATACTGTTTAATTTTTTATTATTTTTTTCCTGCTTAAAATTTTATTTAAATATTATTTATTAGATTTTGTATATACATAATTACAATGTATAATATCAAATTAGCTTATAATTGGGCGTTTACCTGTTGGGTAATAAAAGTTATTATTATTATAACTCGAATATTATTTGTAACAATACAAAGCAGCATTACACTTGAAATGTTTTGAATTTTATTTATTCGCGTTTTCCGTCGTCGATTTTTTATAGGACAACGTCGTTTACTGTGCAGTAAAATACATTTATATTTAATGGCACACTTTCGAAATGCAACATTAAATGAAGATGGGTCCTGAAAGTGCTCCTTGCAGTCATGCCATCAATTGTAACTAACTATAACAGAAAATCTCAATGCAGAGATAACTCCTGACAGTAACACTGTCATCAAAACAGGTTAATTAAAAGATTTGCGGAGATTGGTAGTGTGAAAACGTTAGATTGAAAAGATTCAACTTGTTTTAACCGAAGATGTGGAAGACGTTAGATGCCCCAATAACTGTCCGCGAATGCTGCCTGCTCAGGCAGATACACTTCTAATAAATAAAAATAATTTTTTATTAAAGAAATTTTAGCTCTTTCTTATGAAAGTGCTTATAAAGCATTAAAGAGAGTTGAATATACGTTCATAAAAAGTTTCGTTCTTCAAAATTTGCATCATCAGGGTTTTGAGCAACGATTAAATTATTCTCAAAAGTAAAAACTAAAACTTAAGCTAAACTAATAATCAAAAAGGCAAACAAACGCTTTGCCACATTAATATTTCTATTCTGGATACGTTGAAGATGTAACAAAGTTGTTGTAGTCAGTAGCAATTAAGACTTAATACACAAGACTTGGCCACTGGGAAAAAGAAGCCCAACGGAGGAAAAAAAAGATAGGGTAGCTCACGTTTATATTCTAAGTGATGTATATTACAGGTATTCAAAAATCGCTCTATAAATTTGGAGATGATTGGATCCCAAAAATGTAACAATTGGTAAAAAGACATTTAGTCTAACAAGTGTACGAAAACGTGCTTTTCGTTGCTCACACATTTTATCTCAGCAGAGTTGGAAAGATCCGCTTTGATATCTTTATATGCAGAAGATGTGACAATTCTCCGATGAAAGCTTGTCTATTTGGCAAAGCCTTGTCCATACTTTCTTCGTTTTGCCGGGCTGGAACTGCGTCTTCGACAATTCTGGCACCGACGTTTTGTCACCACTTGTACGGGACATCTTCAGGGCTTAACTACTTATACTGCTTTCGTTGTCACGCTGAGACTTACTAACTGTCTGACACTGACGAAACGTTGGCAAATTTTCTTTGATAATTGTTGAAATTCTTGCCAGTCTTCGGCATGGAACTTTTACTTTTCTAGCACTTTTGCTTTGAAAATTTAAAAATCGATTACTAATAAATTTTCTGTTTGAAATACCTTTCGTCAGCCATGGAAGATAAGTTTGTTATAAAAATATAAAGTATAAATTTAGCGCGTCCCAAATTTAACTAAAAGACACTAAAAACGATAAATACCTGGCTACAAACACCCTCTTGGAGACTTCTAACAATTCTGAATAAATTTTACTGGTATGGACGTATTATACCACCCCTTCACCTTCTTAGTAAGGAATTAGCAACCCGGAAATTTAATACTATGAATGAATAAATAAATATATGTATATATAGTGTAAAGCTAATAGTCCGCATATTCATTTCATTTTTCCCGGAAAGTACGAGGGTAGTTTGACAAGTAGTGAGAATGGAAAATAAAAACGAATTTTTTTAAATACAAAATAATTTTTATTTTTCAATATATTCTCCTCCAATTCTGCTCCAATGCTCTTATGCCATCTTTAAAATGCGATTCCGGAAGGCTTGCAAAATACTCATTTACGAAGACGATAAGCTCGTCGTCAGACGAAAATTTCTTTCCACCTAGGGCCGTTTTCAATTTTGGAAAAAGGTGGAAGTCGGAAGGGGCTAGATCCGGCGAATAAGGCGCATGCGGTACTAATTAGAAATGCAACTCGTGCATTTTGGACATCGCAACTGTGCTGGTATGCGAGGGAGCGTTGTCTTGGTGAAACAGAATCTTTTTCTTTGCCATTCCTGGCCGTTTAGCACGAATCTCAACATTTAATTTTTGTAGAAGTTTTGTATAATATTGTCCGTTTATTGTGGCACCTTTCTGAAGGTAATCAATGAGCAAAATGCCCTTTGAATCCCAAAAAATTGATGCCATCACCTTGTTGGCCGATAAAGTGGTTTTCGCTTTCTTTGGAGGTGCATAACTACGTTCTAACCATTGTTTCGACTGTTATTTAGTTTCGGGTGTACTGTGGTGTATCCAAATTTCATCGCAAGTAACAAATCGCCTACAAAAATCAACCGGATTCCGCTTATAAAGGTCCAAACACTCATTGGATATGCGCAAACGAATGAACTTTTGATCAGTCGTAAACAATCGCGGCACCCAATCTTGCCGAAAGCTTGGAAAGGCCCAATTCTTTCGTTAAAATGTGGTGTATGCGTTCTGTTGAAATGTTTACCATGTCTGCTATCTCTCTCACTTTGAGTCGTCGATCTTGCGTAATAATATTATGGATTTTTATAATAATTTCCTTAGAAGTCACGATTTTGGGTGCTCCAGAGCGCGCTTCATCAACACAGTTTGTTCTACCACCTTTAAATGCATTTACCCATCTACTTATTGTGGCGGATGATGGAGCAGATTCACCTAATGTTTCTCGTAACTCATCTTTTATTTTGGTAGCTTTCATACCCTTAATTACGAAGTATTTAATCACCGCACGATACTCTGCTTTTTCCATTGTAACAAAACGACGTGTTGCTTCTTTTTCAATCAGCTGTCAAAAATAAACTAATCAACCGATTTATCTAAATATCGAAATGTAAACATATAAATAGGTAACCTAAATTTCAGTGCATTTGTTTTATCAATGAGAGCGCCACCTATGTGTCATTCTGACTACTTGTCAAACTATCCTCGTATTTATAACAAATTATTCATTATAACTGAGACCTGTATTACTGGAGCATCAAAATGCAATATGAACTGTTTAATATACTGGGAAGAATACATTTCAAAACCTTTTGCTTAAATAACAAATTTTAACAGGTTTTTTAAGTAATAAATTTATACAACATTTATTCAAATACATCGAATTAAATTATGAAATCTCAATTACACATTTGTATTATATAATCGCAAATTAACGATGAAAGTGGAACGCGAGTTAAATAACTGAAAACAGAACAAGGCATATAAAATAAATTCAGAATCTGTTACATAGAAAATTCAAGGTTGAAACGAATTCCCTCAGCAATAGTGCTGCACAGGATCGCAAAGAATTTATTGATTTATGGCGATCAGGATAGATTCAATTAATTTCAGTTATTCCCATTCTTGATTTAATAACTGAAAAAAGCCGTAATATATGTTATATAAGGACCAGATTGGAGTAAAACAGTCGAATCGCTGGATAATGACTGTGTTTTACCCCTTAATGATTCGGATAGCACAATCAGTTTAAATACGATGATAGACATTTAGTGTGCGTTGGCTGATCCCTCGTCTAAGTGGTATGGAACACAGGAGTAGTAGAGGGGAGCTGATGAGTTACTGCGGCAGCTGTCTCCCCACTATCCTCTCATTTCATTGCCCACATCGGGCGGTGTTGTTTTTACTAATTGCCTATCCAATTTACACGACTGAAATATTAAGTTGAATGAATATATTTTTGCCATGTATGTATGTATGTATGTATGTATGTATGTATGTATGTATGTATGTATCTGTGTGATATATTCAGGATCATTTAATCCACCTTTTCTAGATTCTGGTAATAATTATAGCATAAAAGTAAATGTTTTCTTATCATTTGTTTTTTAAATGTATACATGTGCATGTACACTGCAGGTCAAAAGCTTAAAACCGCCCCAATAATTGTGATAAAATTGGAGATAAAATCCAGTATATAAAATTTAAAATTTTAATTTATTCATACCTGTAAATATACAAACCTTTTCCATTCTAATATAATTTTACTTGCTATGGATTAAAAATGTACTTCGTCTATTTACCAACAGGATGTTTATGCTACAATAATACAAAGGGTACTAGGAAAGTTTTGCAATACAGCTTCGTTTATTTAATTTTTTCAAAGTAATTTCCTCTACACTCAATACACCACTCCATCCTCCCAAACCAATTTTTAAACCAGTTCTGCCAAGTTTCACTAGGGAGTAAAGCACACTCCTTATCCCAAGTCCGCAGAAAGTCCTCATCACTGGAAAATCGCCTCCCTTTCAGCTTCGTTTTCACATGCGGGAACACTGCAAAGTCGCAGGGAGCAAGATCTGGACTGTAGGGAGGGTGCTCGAGAAGTTTCAATCCTGTCGTGGTCAAATATTCGGTGCAGGCTTTGGCGCGGTGAGCTGGATGGAGTATTATTGTGATTGAGAAACCAGGTGTGCATTCTTGAGTTTGTCCGCAGGTTCTTCATAGATCCAATGACTTTAGGCAGGCACTGTTCAGTGTACCACTTAGCTGTGACTGTCTTCTGCGTGTCCAAAACAACGCGTTCCACAATTCCACTCGATTTGAAAAATACGGCATTTTCTTCTTTACAGATCGGGATTTTCTGACAACTACGGGTGTGTCCTCATCATCAAAGATCCAAACTTTGTTTTGAGCTTCGGTCGGCACATCGTAATAGTACAGCCAAGTCTCGTCACCTGTCACGATGTTGTTCACATTCTCGACAAATAACTTTTTTATGTCATTGATTACAATATTTTTGAAATTACCCGTTGTTGAACGTTGAATGTTTTCAATTGTTACAGAACGATTTTCTATCTCTAAGTCGAGTTTAGAAAATAAAAATAATCACACGAAACTAAGTCGAGTAAATATTGAGATGTGGAAGCTAAAAAATTGACTTTCGATCAAAAAAACCAATGACAATTGACGAACGATAAGAATGCGCATTCGGTACTCAAGATTAATATCACGTCTCACAAAGATAATACTCATCATTAACAGTCGCACCACGTTTAATAAATTCTTTGTCGATAATATGCTGCTTACGGAGAAAATGCAATTGGGGAAAGTACAGCACTGGAATGATTTTCTCGGTGTAAAAAGATCATTCTTAACGTTCAGAAAAACTATTGGACTTTATTCGAGACTTGGCCATTATAATGGATTGCAACCAATAGGACGTACTTAAGAAATTAATATATTTTGTGTTCAATAAAAACGCTGCGAACTTATGCACCTTATACGCATCGCAACATTTTAATAGAGTAGCAGGCGTTAAAATACATATTGGGTCTGTTGTCATGTGGTCTGCACATAGTGAGAATCTAACCAGTTGTACGAAAGCTGTAGAAGTAAACGAATATACACAACAAATATGTTAAATGGAAGAGAGGTGGGAAGATAAATATCAATAAGTGTACATTGTAGGGAAATACATAATTCAAATACAGTGAAAAATACTTATGAACTAGTTAACATAAGTAGAGATATTATGTTCAAATAATTTCAATTAGTTAAGTGCCATTTTTATACTATCGAAACATGAAAACCAATATTTGGATAATATACATATGCTTTTATTTAATTGCGATTATAATACGATTAAAAGATTAAGCGATTATTTTTGTATACCTAGTTCAAAGCAAAACGCGTACATTACGTTAGTTTGTTCATTCGTGTAGGGTGTTTCGCAATTTTAGTTTATGCTTTATAAATTTCTAGAGACCCTAATAGGATTAATTTTAAATCTTTGTCAGTAAAGTGCAATATTTTAATCTGACTGTGATATAACGAAGTATACCTTTATTTACTAATTTTTCAATAAATTAGTTTCTCATGGTGTAAAAAACTTGTTTCTCAGTGTCCCGTCAAGGAATATTTTGATTTTATAAAAAATCTTTTAAATCAAAATAACACGAAACCAGTAATTAAAAATGAAATTTTTTGAATTATTGACGTAGATTTGTGTAGTTTATCTTATTTGCAGGTGCGGTTCGTTATTCGATGGATGCAAAATTATTACAAACTTGTTAAAATAATAGATTTATTTTAAGATTTGATTTATACTATGCAATAGATATAACTAATATTGAACTTCCCGGTTCACAGAAGTGTACAGCCACGCCAGGAAGCCTAGACAATTCCGAATTATAGTTTTTGTATAATCTAACGTATAAAAACGATTTAGAAATTTATTTATACACGTTGCAGTTAATCATTTACCTTCGTAAGGCACCTTTGCGTCATTGACATGATGCAAGCTATCGGCAATGCCTGTACGCGTTCACCTCCCATCGATACCCATCGCCAGTTACCCGGAGGATTATTTAGCCGTAGATATAACACATATAAAGCATCGTATGTAACTATATAACTTACAGTACTGTGCAAAACGTTTTAGAAAATAAGTTTTGGAAAATATTGTTAGGTGCTTCTTACCTAACAATATTTTCCAAAATTTATTTTCTAAAACGTTTTTACTAATAATTATTGGGTTAATTTAATTTATAATACTTAATACATTTTTCCAAGAACGATTCATTTATTGGTAGAAATATAATCACTGGAAATTTCCAAGTTTATAACATTATACTTACGCGTAGAGGTGAGATCGACCGCCTGATAAGAGGATTAAAGTAATAAATTTTATTGCACTACAATGCTCTGCAATAAACTTTCAAGGGAGAGTTATTTATCTATCAGATTTTGTTTTTAATTCAGTGGTAGAAACGATACAGAGCGGTTCGGTGAAATTTTCATTTTAAGAAAATATCCTAAGCTGTCTAGAATAGCATTACTAGATAAATTACTAGATAGAATTATTGTTTTACACCAAGAGGGTTATAGTCAAGTAAAAATATCAAAGATAGTAAAATGTTCCCGGTACGCCGTGCAACAAACAATAAAAGGAATGACTGAAACCGGCAGTGTAAGTGATAGACGTCCAAAAAAGGTCAGCAAAACAGATGCACAGTTTTTAAAAGTTAGTTCCTTGAGAAATCCCTTACTGCGACGAGGAAATAGTGGGAAACGATTAAAATATGCTAGAAACCACGAAACTCGGGGATATAATGAGTGGCGACAAGTACTATGGACTGACGAATCTAAATATCAATTATTTGGAACGAACAGACGTCAGTATGTTAGACGATGCCCTGGTGAATCGTTATTGGAGCCATATTTACACACTACCATAAAGCATTGAGGTGGCAATATCCAAGTTTGGAGTTGTATTTCGGCAGTAGATGTGAGTGAAATTGTAAAAATAAAGAGTAAATTAACTGGTGAGAAATACGAAACACTACTAGAAGAACATGTCATACGTATACGTATAAGATAATAATCCCAAGCATACCTCAAAATCTGTGAAAATTTATTTAACACAGCAGGAAGTAAATAGGGTATTGTAGACTATGATATGGCCACCTGGAAGTCCTGACTTAAATATTATTGAGCATGTGTGGGATTACCTTGACGGAAAAAAGTGTGAAAGGGGGCCAAAGAGTAAAAATGAAATGTGAAACATACTACAGGAAGAGTGGTACAATATTATACGATATCTCGATCATCTGTTTACGGCCCATTCTTCTTTGATGGAAACACGGTTAATGGTCAGCCGTATCTCGCTATGTTACAAAATTGGTTGTTTCCGAGGCTGCATGAAGACAACTTCATTTTTCAACAAGACGGGGCACCCTCCCCACGGAGTCGCCAAGTGCGTGAATATCTGAATGAAACTCTACCGAACCGTTGGATTGGTCGTCAAGAAGCTGGCGACTTAGCATGTCTTAGCTGGGCTCCACGGTCACCGGATTTGACACCCTGTGACTTCTTCCTGTGGAGTTTCGTTAAAGACAAAGTTTATGTATTACCACTCCCACAGAACCTGGAAGAGTTGAAGAACCGGATCCGTACTGCCATAACATCAGTGACGAAGGACGTGCTTGCCCGAGTATGGGGGGAATTTGAGTGTCGATGTGATATCGTTCGTGCCGCTGATGGAGGACATATTGAACATCTGTAATCTGAACTCCAGAGGTTCATAAATATGTGACTTGTTCCTGTAGGATTTCGTTAAAGACAACGTTTATGTACTACCACTCCCACAGACCCTTCAAGGGTTGAAGAACCGGACCCGTACCGCCATAACATCAGTGACGCAAGACATGCTTGCCCGAGTGTGGGAGGAATTTGAGTATCGATGTGATATTGTTCGTGTCGCTGATGGAGGACATATTGAACATCTGTAATCTGAACTCCAGAGGTTCATAAATACTCGTATGTGTGTAAAGTTTCATATTCGTATGTCTTACAGTTTAATAAATATATGCATTCGGAATACGAATATTCTTTTTGAAACAGCCTGTAGTAGCAGATTTCCGAAACGTTTCCAAAGGTCTTATAATCTTATTTATACAAGCTTTTGCAAGAGTGCCAAAGGAAACGCGATTAGAACATTTAGAATTAATAGAAGTTACATGCCAACACAGAAACAAACGAAAATTTTATTTCCGTTGAGTACACGCGTGGGGATCTTTAAACACCCCACGCATAAATGTGCGAAAGTGCATATTTAATATCACCTCCTGGCTTTCTTTTTTTAATAAGATCTTTCATATTATTTCTCATATAAATAGACATTATATTAGTTTTTGTGCCGTTATATAAATATTATTTTTTTTTAAATAAAATAAGTAAAATAATAACAATGATAATGGCTTAAAGTTGAGTGCGAAGTTATTGTCTATGTAATCGCACGAAATTTACAATTCCAAAAGGATTTTTACGGCCCATAATAAACTCTTAAAGCATTTAAAAGTTTTAGTTTTATTCTAAAAGAGCAGGCTTGCGGGGAATATTATGTTAGTGTTATAATTAGGTGTTATATGCATTAGCTATTAGACTCTCTCTCGGTGCACTCTCTACACTTGACAGTTTAGTCTCTATAAATAAAGATCACAGCTCTTAGGCACCGATACACACTCACATATGTTTCATTTAATTTGTGAAAACATATTCAATAGCGTGTGCCTTAAACATACGCGTTAATTTTAAACTTTACGTTACAGTATATTTAATTTATGTAAACATTTTAAACAATAATTTGACAAAGTGTACACATTACCCTGAGTACCGGAATTTATTATAAGAGCCAATTAGTGTTAGATACACATATATTTACGGCGTTACATTTTATTTTTAATTTGTTTTGGTTTTTCTTTTATAAAGGAAAGCGTTTCATTAAGTAAGTAGTATTTATTACACACGGTATAAAGTTAACTGCTCACGTTATTAGGTGTTACAAAGGTAATTTCTTTTATGAATATATATCAACGAATGCGGGGCGTACTTAATGAAAGAAAAAGAAAAGGAGCGTTTAATTTTCTTGTAATTTACCGTTTTATGTATGATTACTATTACAGTATTTTTAGTGAATTTTTAAACATACTAAGTTTTCTATTTACCAAATCTCCGAGCCGTGTAAACTGTTTATTTAATAAAATTGACAATAATTAGTTAAGAAATATTTTTCTAAACATATCGTAAAAATATAGAAATATAATTTTGGATGTTGAGATATTTATACTGGCAAAACTAGTACCACTTGAAAATGTATGTCAACGATTGAGAACATTAATCAAATAAACTGCTGAAATAGAAGAAAATATTGATGATCCAAAAATATTTTGGACATTTATTAATAAACGACGGGGTGCTTCGAGAGGTCCAGGAATTTTGCATAATAATTTTTATTTTTAATTTGTGCATCCGAGGATCAAACTTCCCGGCTGGCTGGAAGATAGGCAGGATTACACCAGTGTTCAAGAAGGGGAAGCGTTCTGTCGGCAATAATTACAGACCTGTCAGTATCTTGTTAAATTTCGCTAAAATATTTGAACTGATTCTCTATGACAAGTTATTTAGCTATGTCAAACCCTTCTTATCCATTAGGTAACATGGATTTACTCCAGGCAGATCTACTGTTACCAACCTGGTGGAGATCACTCAATTTATAGGGGAACTACTTGATAAGCGTCAGCAAGTGGAGGCCATATATACGGACTTCAGCAAAGCTTTCGATACCATCAATCATGGCATTTTGATTTCTAAGTTGACATCTTTTGGCTTTGCTCCCAATATTACCAATTTATTTTTTCCTATCTGCAAAATCGTTCCGCTTATGTGCATTATAATGGGTATTCGTCTAAGCTCTTCGATATTTCCTCTGGAGTCCCACAGGGTCCCCATGGGACCCCTTTTGTTTAATATTTACGTTAATGATCTATTGGAACATCTTGACTGCAGAGTGTTAGCTTACGCCGACGTTCTAAAGATCTTCAGCTGTATTAATTCACTTCAATCTAATCTGTGCATTATTGGCGATTAGTGTACCCACAATCAGATAAAGTTCAACATCAACAAATGTGCTGTTCTCTCTTTTAGTAGAAGTGATACTCCGCTTTACTATAACTACAATGTTCGGCAATCCATTATACCTAGAGTACACGACTTTAAGGATCTTGGATTCTTGTTCGACTCGCATCTTAGCTTTTCGAATCATATAAGTAGTATAATTTCATCGTCTTCCAGAGGTCTTGGGTTCCTTATTCGTTCTTGCAGGGGTTTTAGTAGTTTGCACACTTTGAAGGTTCTTTATGGTTCTCTTGTCCTGTCCAGATTGGAATATGGTTTAGTTGTGTGGTACCCGCTTTACCATTACCAGCAGTTACTCCTAGAGTGTGTTCAAAGGAGGTAATGGTCATTATCCTGCCGTTGGTTTGACGTATGAGGGTCTGTTTGCTAGGCACAATTTTGATTCTCTTGCTATACGCAGGGAGAAAGCTAGTGGCGGTTTTCTTTATAAATTAATAAATAATTTTATTGATTCTTCTATGCTGTTGTCCCAGGTTGATTACCTCGTGCCTAGTTTTGACACCAAATCATCGGCAACCTTCTCAATAGCTAGGGCATGAACCAATGTTCTCTACAAGACTCCATTAGGACATATGTCCAGAAACGCCAATGTATTATACGAGGATCCCTTTCGTTAATTTGAATCTATTATTATTGATTCAGTTTTTTTTTATATGACTTGGATTACATTATTATTATATTATATATTATATTTTATTATTTAATTGTGTATATTTTTTTTTAATTGGATTCTTATTTTTCTTTGTATTACATTAACTGCACCTATTTTTGTTTCAATTTTAATTTTATTCTTAAGTGCATTATGTCCTGCAAATGGTCTGTGTAACTGCGCGGTTTTTTCCGCCCGAAGAGGCAATTGAGGCATTCAAAATTCACATTTTGGAGATACCGCCTTGACAGTGACAGCAATGCTTTTCGGATTGGTTTAAACGAATGCAAAACTGCAGTGATATTCAAGGATAATATTTTGAAAAGCAATAAAACTATTTTCGATAATAAAAATTTTTTTTCGTTTGCTAGTTCTTATTAAACAATTTTTGTTCGAATAATTAATCACTAAAAAATAGTAATATTACGTATTACCTTCTTATACATTTTATTTTAGATATTTCTGCATAAAATCTTAAATCTTACTTGCATAATGTACAATATTGCTAGATAATACGTACATATATACATATGTATGTACGTATATATGTACATATGTATGTATGCATATAGCATGCTAATGTTTTCTTAGAATTAAGTCAATTAAGAACAATTTGCATTTTTGTTCTAGAGATATGTCAGTGTTATATGACACTTAAACTTAGCCTTGAACCACTAAGTTCGTACATACATGTGTATTTTGCTGGTGTAAGATTACTGTACTTGTTTTATTTTTTTATGAAAAATTTGAGATAAATCATTTTATTTCGAGAAAAAAAAATATACGATCTTCAAAATTGTAGCAAATATATGGATTAGTTCTTATTTTTTCATTGAAAATAATTTTCGTTGACGTTCATTTCAATTATTACATATATTATTATATATATATATTTGAATAATTGTTTGTTATACTATACAGTGTCTTCGGTGAGAAATAGAACGATTCAGTGAAATGTTAAAATTATATGTCGAAAGTTATTTAATAAAAATATACACCGATGTATTGCCCCAAAGACTGCTTCGATTTTTAGACAATCAATTAGGGCTAACTTACGAATTAAGAAGCTGAAAAGTTAGGAAATCAAAAATTGGACTAATTTACAACAAATTGAAATAGAGAAGTCTGGATTTTGTTATGTGACAATGACAAATTCAAAGATATAAATAAACGAACACTCACTATACTACTACGCTTACTATAAAAAAGCAAAACATAAGAAGTGGCGGAATCTTGTAGACAATTGAGGCAGTGGTATTTTCATGCAAAATCGAAAAGCTTATACATATTCTCGTATTCATTATATGCTATATGACATGGAAACTACAACACCAAGAAAGGGTGTGGATTTTTTTATCAAACTTAACAGAAATATAACTATTCAAAGGTACTAATTGATTACAATTTTGTTTGTTATTGTGTCTTCTGATATTAATGTCAGGTGTATTTCTTCCTGGAATTGCTTTAACCGGAACCAATCCATCATTATGCGCTGTAATCAGTCATGGCCCAAGAAGGATCAGGAAAGACGCCGAAGAGGAACCGGGGGACAAAGTAGAACTAACGAAGTGCAAGACCGCCATCTTCGTCTAATGGTACTAAGATGCTGATTCTCCAGTATTAGATAAATGGCAGATCTTTTTTTATTTAATAAAGGTCGTCCTGCGACCCTTCGAACCATTTATCGCCCAATCAGGGATTTCGGCTTACAATCCTATCGATCACATCTTGTGTTACCACTTACGATTCAACACCGACAGCAACGTTTAGCCTGGTGAAAGTTTCAACGTGAAGTGTCATAGGGTGGTGCTCAGTGATGAATCTCAATTTTGTATAGCGGTACATGACGGCCGCATGAGAGTCAGACCAAGACGTGGAGAGATTGCGATATTTAATTTTTTGTTGAAACTCGTGTGCACGAAGCTGTGGGTGTTATGGTATTAGATGTTGTATTTGTAGCATATGGGAGTATGTCTCAGTTTGTGTTCATCTGAGGCACAATGAACACCCAGCGTTACGTTGATGAGATGGTGCAACTCTATATACTTCCATATCTTCAGCAGTTCGAAGACTCGCTTTTCCAGCAGAATAGTACTCGTTCCCACGTAGCGAGACGTGGACCTTTTCGAGCCGATTTAAAAGATCTCGATCTTTTAAATCTTGTCATGGTCAGCCAGATCTCCCACCAATCGAACACGTGGATATTATGTACAGAAAACTGATTAAGAGCAACCCTGATTACCATAACAATTGCGCACAGTTTTTGTAGCAACTTGTTACTTTCTTATACTTTCTTGAGCAACGCGACGAAATTTACAATCCATAATTTTATAGATCCTTTTATTTCAAACATTGGAAGCCTTGTTAGTCTGCAGATCACTAATTAAAGATCGTGACAGTTTTATTACATTTGTTTTTGAATGAAATTTAGTGAATTATTAATTTGGTACGTAGACTTCCGCGGTCGTGGTCCATGCTATCTGCTTCTGGGTTTCCGGGCTGGAACCGCGTCACTAGTATATCTGCCGACGCTTCGTACCCATTTGTATGGGACATCTTCAGGACTGAACTACTGCACTGAAACTGTTTCAGTGCAGTAGTTCAGCCCTGAAGATGTCCCATACAAATGGGTATGAAACCTCGGCAGATATACTAGTGACGCGGCTCCAGCCCGGAAACCCAGAAGCAGATAGGGTTTAGTGAATTATGTTAGTAATTTCAAGGTCAATGTCAATTTTCGAGATATTAAACTGTCCCATCTCATGCCGAACGCACTGTATATATTTAAATAATTAAATAAAAAAAATATAGTAATTAACAATGTTTATCTATAAACGTAGGAATAACAATTATTTAACATGATTAATTTTACAAATTGTTCGAAATTTCCTTCCGTGATTTTTCCCTTTTTTCGCCTTCACTTTTTGCAAAATAATTTAGTTTCTTCCGTGCTATAATAGAGAGGGTTATTAATTTTTGGTCTCTTCGATTAATTAAATCAATATGACACGGAAACTGAGTCACCAAAAAGGACTTTCGTGATATCAATCATCCCGAGACTGTTTTTATCTTTTTGTCAGTTTTATTAAATTTCCAATCGGGAGAAATTAGATGGTATCGTTAAGTTGGCCTTCCTATTTTCGTTTTCATTTGAATCTCTAAGAAACATTTTTTTTCTTCCGCGAAGAATTGCAAGAACTGCATTACGCGCAAGCATATTTATTAACATTAATTTGGCGCAGTATTGTGCAATATTTGTGATAAAAGGAGAAATTTATAATGGTTTTGTACTGTCTAAGATTAATATGTATTTCGTTCAAGTATTTAATTGCCAATATCCTTTTAGCAACATTAGCATTACCGAAATATGTTTTATAATACAATAGGAATTTAAAGTTGGAACTAGTAGGGTGATTGCAATTAACATGAACAGAGTTGATGTTGAAACTGACGTGTACGAACTAATTCTACGAAGTAGACCCGGCAAGTTTCGTGGTGAAAAATGAGCTTACGGACAGGCCCGAAACCTTACAACAAAGTTAAAGAAAACATTCGAAACTTCACGGAAACTGTTTCAGTACAGTAATGTCAGCATGCACCGTTTCTTTGGGAATATCCTTTGCTAAAATGGATGAAACAACATCGAGTCAAGTAGCAGTTCCAGAGATGCAGAACCAGTTCAGAAACTAGAAAAGAAACTCCTCGAAAGCTTCTGTTGTCTGTAAACACTAGCTTCTCAGTATTTGGATGGTCCAAATGGTCGAGACGTTCCTCGTGTTCCTTAGCGAATCTGTTTATTTAATCTACTAAATTTTTATGTATTTATGGACAAAGCCACTGAGTATCTACTATGCACCTAGACACTTTGCTTTAAAAGTCAGGAAATTTGTTAATATTTAACTTAACAATACTAGGCCCTTTGAGAATTCTGAATTAGAACGGTACAAATGGTGGAAATATTTCTCTTGTTTCTTGGCCAATCAATTTTTTTAATCTATCACCATAAAAATTCCTAGGTATTTATGCATGATGTTTCAAATAAATCAGTATCTATTAAGCACCAACGCACTTTGTTTTGAAAGATTAGAATTCTTTCAATACTGAATTTTGCAACACTAGGCACTTTGAAAATTTCGAATTTTTTCAATATTGAATTAAGCAACATGGACCCACTGAAATTAGAATGATCCAAATGTTCTAAATGTTCCTCCTGTTTTTGGATCAATCTTTTTATTTAATCTACAATCACGGAAATTCCTAGATATTTATTGATGTTACCTTACTATATATCTACGATATATAGTCCAGATTTAATTCCATTGGGCTTTTTATTTGGAAATTTGAAAAAACATCTCAGAGGACGTCATTTCGCAGACGATACCTATTTTGACCAACACAAATATTTTTTTTCTGACGGAATAAAGGCATTGCGGAACAAATGGCGCCAAAAAATCGTCGGTATTTTGTTTTATTGTTAGAAAGAACACTTTTCTAGCTTCCCTAGTATGTATTTATTTTCTACATTTCTAAATTTAAATGGTTTTGTGGAGATACCTTCTTTTTGAATTGCTATTTTTATATAGGCTTCCTATATTTTTCCACAAATTTTCCAAGATTAAGATGTCTTTTACGTACTGAACTACAATGAATACGTCCATCTTGGAAATATAAATTTAGAAATTATAGCTTAAAATAACAAACTTCTTCTGGATTGGTTTCTCATGTGATTTGTCTTTATTAATATACTTTACAAATTAGTTAAAATAGCTCATCAAACACCTTATTGCACAAATAAAATTATATAATTTCTATTTATATACTTTCACATCTTCGCCCTGCTTTTGTGCTTCAAAAAACACAATCTCTTGTTCAAGTGTTAATTCCTGAATTAGGAACTGAGCACGATATATGAGACTGCAGAAAAATAAACTACTTTGTGCAACTTAGAAGCATACGACATTTCAAAAAAAGCTTAGCATCTCCAATCCGTTGAAAATGGATGTTCTCTGATGGAGTTGAAAAATATTAAGATTTCAACATATCCCTAATGGCAGCTTAATAGAATGAATAGAAGGAAAGTAGAATGAGACAATGCAGGGTATAGATGTTCAAGAAAGAATACAAAATGGATTCTGCTTGGAAGAATAGAGAGAAGGCGACCTCGAACAATATGGGAGAAAGGTGTGTAAAAAGCAAAGACAACTAAGCAATTTGCATGACAATGAGTATCTACGATGCACCTTGGTGCAACACGAATTTAATGTTCCTCCTGTTTTTTGGTTAATCGGTTTATTTAATCTACAACCACAAAAATTCCTTAATATTTATGGATGTTGTTTCAATTAAATCAGTGAGTAACTACGATGCAGCTAGCCACTTTGTTTTAGAAGGTTAGAATTCTTTCAGTATTGAATATTGAAACACTAGACATTTTGTTTTGAAAATTTCAATTTTTTAAATACTGACTTTAGTAACATTAGGGACTTTACTTTAAAGGTTTCATATTTTCTCAATATTGAATTTAGCAATAGGGATCCAACGAATTGGTTCAAATGAACGTTCCTCCTGTTTCTTCACCAATCTATTTAATCTACCACCACAAAAGTTCCTAAATATTTATGGATATTTCAAATAAACCACAAGTCACTTTTCTTCGAAAGTCTCGAATTTTTTCAACATTGAATTTAGTACGATAATATAAGAGGTCACATCTATATGCCCAAACTTGCTTCATATGTGATTATACAAGAGTATTTTATTTTGCATGGAAAAAGTTTAACATCGGGATTCGTTCTATTCTTCAATTCGTTGGTCCATTTGCATTTGACGATGGTAGCATTTCGAAGCTTATTAGTGGCTTATTTTATATTTTAGCCTGCTGCAAGAGTTATATCATCATTTTATTTTACCTTTTTTTGATTCTGACTAATTTAAACAGTAAATAAGGAAAAAATGAAGTTATGTCTTCTTTCTATTGTCCAATTAAACACCTGCCTGTATATTACGTTTCTTCTTTTGAAAGATAACCAACGAAATAACCAAGAAATAATATCGAATTAATGGTGTTGCTAAGGATATGAAATAAATAGAAAATTATTGGATATTATTTCTTATATATATATAATTAATAAAATAAAATTATACATATATAACCTATTACTTACTGACTGTGGAAAATGGATAATAAAGTTTATTATGTTGGTAATGAAAGTAACAAGTTGAGCAAGCTATAAGCGCTACAATCTGCTGTAATAGATGTTTAATTGGAACAGCAAAGTCCCATTTACGCCGTACAATTCCTACCCTTAGAGCGATAAATTTTATTAGCCACTTTGAGGGTTTCATGTGTATTTAACTGTACTAAAATGTTGCCGAAAAATACGTAGCAGTAGTAGAAATAATAGTCCCGACAATTGGTAAAATTGTAACTTTTTTAATTTCCCTTGATCTTTATTCCGTTAGGCTTTTACCTTTAAAATGTAACCCTACAGTGACGGACATGTATAATGTATAATAACGCAGGCAAAAATATTAAAGGTCATTAACTAATTTATAAATTTTAGCAACTAATATATTTAACTTCACTTATTCCTAATTAAATAAATAAACATTGTAAGTAAATAGTAATTAATATTAAATAAAATTAAGCAATTAGTATTTTTAATTAATTTAAATAGTTTTTAATTTATTTTTAACTTGTATTTTTAATAGGCATAAAAATAATATGTTTTACGAAGAAGTTTATTTTGGACTGTAGGATTTATGTTCCAGAAACTTTGCGTTTCTTGCGCAAAATACTCGGAACAGATGCTGAAGCAATGAGCCAGACCATTATCGTAGTGGAAAAACCAGATACATGGTCTCGAACAAGGATGAGTACTTTTTGATTCTTCGACAACTCTGAGCAGGCTTTTTTCGGGCCACTACTTTGAAATAACTATCTTTTGTGTTTCTAGTATCGCACGCTCCATAATTCCTTCCACGGTAAAGAAGATGACCACAATTTTCTTCTTAATGCATCGAGATCTCCCTACAGATACGGGTGTGTCTTCATCTTTAAAAAGCCAGACTTTGTTCTGTGCTTTAATGAGCATGTCATATAGTAAAATCAAGTTTTGTCGTCTGTCAAATTGCTGTTAACATAGCGAGATGTTCCCCCCCTCTTTAAACTCCCCGTGGTACCATGAAACACATCGGTTCATCTTCTCATCGGTTAAGATATGAGATATTCAAAGGGAACAAACCTTCGTCAATCAAACATGGCATAAATTGTCGATGCATATCCAGACATTCTTGTTGTGCAATAATTTACATGCCTATGAGCATATAAATTATTGCACGCTCATAAATTATTGGAGCGCCTTGACTTCAAAGCATCTTACAAGACGAAACTTCTTTTCTGGAACTGCTTATACAACCTAATACGATTATATATCGCGTTTTTAGAAGTGGAATCTAATCGCTTTTAAACAACACTGAAAAGTTTCTCCGAAATCTATTGCAGGGCAAGATTGACTGTGAGTGTCTGTTACGAGCATTTTTTCGCGTTCTAAGTATCTCTGTCAGGCATGGAAGCACATTCCATCTCACAACGACAAGGATCAATGTTCTACGAACGCCTATACTATTAGCTATAAGTCGGCGATTATTATAGCTCAGTGGTAAGTTATTAGCTTATCATGCCTGGAGTCTCGAGATCGACTTCGATAGCCTGCTACCCGAGAAGTTATTTCGCGTTTTCCCTTTCGCGTTTAAACGAATATTGACAGCCAAACATTTTAAGTCGTATCACCAGCGCAGATGTAATAATAACCCATGGCCCACCAATGCCCCATGCAAATGGTGTTAAGCTGTTGACGGACGTAAAGACATGGATTATTACGGCGTAGATTTTTCGCATTTCCCCACATATCTATGGATTTGAGCTTGGATTGTACACGGCTGATATTCGATACTTGCTACAACTTTTATGATATTTTATACGCCCATTTAAATGTGGTTATCATGGCTGCGATAGTGTTGATCGAATAACGGATATTAATTAAGTCGTGAGAGCTTATATTGTTGACTGAGAAATTTTCTGAATATTGGTGTTGTTTTTATAAAAACTTTTGTATGTTTGTGTGTGTATATGGACTTATTTCTAGAGTTCGTGATGGAGAAATTGTTTCGTTGTAATACATCGTAGTGACATCACAATGTTACTGCTTCTTGATTTCATTTAGTTCGATTGGGAGTGGTGTATATTTTAGTATTTTTTCTGTTTTTTTTTGTGCAAAATTTGTATCATTTAGTATCGCAATATCTATCGTGTATGTTTTCTTTTGTTTCTTATCAGCAAGTGTTATGTTTGGCCTGTTACTAGTAATTTGAATGGCGGATATTAGGTTATGAGATCTATTGTCGGCTGAAAAATTTTCTAAGTAAATATTTCTATTGTTTTTATAATAATAGCTTTTTGTATGTTTGTGTCTGTAGGTGGATTTATTTCTAGTGTTCGCTTTAATTTTATACAAACTGATATCAGACATTTTCTTGAAATTTAAATAATATTATTTAAACCTCTCATTACTTAGAACCTTTTGTTTTACATTTTTTACATATTTTTTTGCATTGCTATTTAGAATCTGAATTTTTATTTTACATTTTCCTACCTTATATATTAGGTGCGCAACTAAATTCTCGCTGTTCTTTTGATGAAAATGCAACTTTATTGTGAAAAAATGTTTACCAATGAATCATTCAAAGTATTTCCCATCGCTAGCGACAACTTTTTCCCATCTTTCTGGCAGAGCTCGAACACCGTCACGGTAGAAGTGTTCGTCTTTTGAGGCTATCCATGAATCAAGCCATTTTGAGATATCTTCATATGAGGGGAACTGCTGGTTAGCCAGACCATGTGCCATCGAACGGAACAAGTAATAATCGGACGGCGCAATATCTGGGGAATATGGCGGGTGGGGTAGGACCACCCATTTGAGCGTTTCTAAGTAGGTTTTAACGGGTTTGGCGACGTGTGGTCGAGCATTGTCATACTGTAGAATCACTTTTTCGTGCCTCTGCTCGTATTGTGGCCGCTTTTCGCGCAGTACTCGACTCAATCGCATCAATTGAGTTCGATACCGTTCCCCAGTGATGGTTTCGTTCGGTTTCAACAGCTCATAATAAATAACACCGCCCTGGTCCCACCAAATACACAGCAAAACCATCGCAGCGTGAATATTCGGTCGAACCGACGACGTAGAAGCATGGCCGGGCAGTCCCCATGATTTTGTTCTCTTTGGGTTGCTGTAATGAATCCATTTTTCATCACCCGTAACGATGCGATGAAGAAAACCCTTCCTTTTTTGCCACTGGACCAGCTGTTCACAGGCGAAAAAACGACTCTCAACGTCTCTTGGCTTCAAATCACAAGGAACCCAAGTTCCTTGTTTTTGAATCATTTCCAACGCATGCAATCGCTGGGAAATGGCTTGGCGGGTAACTCCTAATGCTGTGGCAAGCTCTTTTTGCGTTTGGCATGGATCTTCATCGAGCAATGCCTTCAATTCAGCGTCTTCGAAGGTTTTTGGTCTTCCTTCACGCGAACGGTCGTCAACACCGAAATCACCGTCTTTGAAGCAACGGAACCAATCACGACACGTTGTTTCAGCAGCATCTCCGTAAACTTTTTGGAGTTCTCTATGCGCTTCAGCCGCCGTTTTCTTCGAATGAAAGAAGAAAAGCAACACTACCCGCAAATGACGATTATTTGGCACGAAATCAGACATTTTCACACAACCAAAAGTATATGATGCAAAAACAAAATCACTAATGTATCAAAGCGGTTTGTTTCTCATATGTCTAAGCTTGGTTCATGACGTTTTGGTTATGTCACAATCGACTAGCACTTACTACTGGAGCCATCCCTTGAAAAATAGCGAGAACTTAGTTGCACACCTAATATTATAATTATTTGTTTTGTATTTATTTTGTACATCGTTTTCCTACAGTTGGGAATATCCTATTCGATAATAAAGATTTATTATTATTTTATATTGTAATAGAAACTTGAAGCTTTAAAAATTGTCATATAAAAAAACATTAACTCTATCGATCATAAATAAATGGTTTTTCGACATTTTATTTGTTTCGTTACACAAGAATTTCAGTTTTATCTAAATCAATATGAACAAAATGTCTTTTTGGGCAACGTCCTTCATGTGACGCATTTTAATAAACTCAAATTCATTTGCGTAATTAACATTTTTTTTATGTTTCGATTTCTTATTTTTGGTCAACGGGATGTTAATGCAAAAGTTATATATAATAATACCAAGCCGGTGTTTAATTTTTAAAATACGAATTAAAAAATAACATCTCCTCATGCCGCAACCGCGGCGGTCCAATATTATTTAGTTATTATATTCATAATTGTATTATTATTTCTTTAATTATTGAAATATATATTGCCTTTTTAATAAAATTATGAAATGAGTGAATTATGAATTTTAAAATTTTTGTTTGCCACAGAATTATTTGATCTTAATAGACTGAGATTCTAAAAATATCCGACACCATGTGTACTTTTTCTTTTGACGATAGCGGAGTCTTTAATTAGGGAAACTAGGAGGAGTGAGTATGTTAAATGGTAGCACTGAGGCATAGAATAACATATCGCCAACAAAAACAGGGCACTAGATATATATACGTATATATATATATACATATATATATATATATATATATATATATGTGTGTGTATGTGTGTGTGTGTGTGTGTGTGTGTGTGTGTGTGTGTGTACATATATATGAATTTCAAACGATTAACACAGCACGAAGCGGAAATAACTAATTATATTTGACATAAAACACTCAAATGCTAAACTAAAGCGTTTATTCTAAGCGTTTACAGTGTGTCCCGTAATAGAATTGAGACACTCTGGTCCTCTACTTTAAATAAAAATAATCTACGAATAGTATACGAATATGTATAAGTTATAAATTGTGTTAGATTTCTTTCTGTTTTTTTCTGATGAAGAAGCTTCATTTTGCTCCGTGAAAAATAAATACAAATCGAATTTCGAATATTAATTAGAAACACTGGATATTGTTCCGCAATACTATGGCTTCATCAGATGGATGATAATTAAAACACAAGGATGAGCTAAAAAGTCCGTGTAATGAAAATAGAAAGAAGAACTTAGCCAGCTTTCCATTCAAGATGTATTTTGCACGTTGTTTAGAGCTTCCAATATCTCAGAAGTGTTCAAGCAACGATCTTTTGACACAAAACACTCAAATATTAAATTAAAATGTTTATTCTAAGCGTTTACAGTGTGTCCCGTAACAAAATTGAGACACTCTGCTCCTCTACTTGAGTTAAAAATAATTTTTGCGAACTAGTGTAGTTATAAGTTATTGTGTTAGGTTTCTTTCTTTTTTTTTCTGATTAGGAAGCTTCATTTTGCTTTAAGAAAAATAAATAAAAATCGAATTTCGAATATAAATTAGAACCACTGGATATTGTTCTGCAATACTATGGCTTCATCAGATGAATGATAATTAAAACACAGGGATGGGCTAAAAAGACCGTGTAATGAAAATAAAGAGAAGAACTTAGCCAGCTTTTCATTCAAGATGTATCTTGCACGTTGTTTTAGAGCTTCTAATATCTCAGAAGTGTTCAAATAACGGACACAAAACACTCAAATATTAAATTAAAATGTTTATTCTAAGCGTTTAGAGTGTGTCCCGTAACAAAATTGAGACACTCAGCTCCTCTACTTGAGTTAAAAATAATTTTTGCCAACTAGTGCAGTTATAAGTTATTGTGTTAGGTTTCTTTCTTTTTTTTTCTGATTAGGAAGCATCATTTTGCTCTGTAAAAAATAAATAGAAATCAAAATTTCAAATACTAATTAGAACCATTGTATATTGTTCCGCAATACTATGGCTTCATCAGATGAATGATAATTAAACCACAGGGATGGGCTAAAAAGTCCGTGGAATGAAAATAAAGAAAAGAACTTAGCCAGCTTTTCATTCAAGATGTATCTTGTACGTTGTTTTAGAGCTTCTAATATCTCAGAAGTGTTCAAGTAACGGACACAAAACACTCAAATATTAAATTAAAATGTTTATTCTAAGCGTTTAGAGTGTGTCCCGTAAAAAAATTGAGACACTTTGGTCCTCTACTTGAGTTAAAAATAATCTTTGCGAACTAGTGTAGTTATAAGTTATTGTGTTAGGTGTCTTTCTTTTTTTTTTCCGATGAGGAAGCTTCATTTTGCTCTGTAAAAAATAAATACAATAGAAATCAAATTTCGAATACTAATTAGAACCACTGGATATTGTTCTGCAATACTATGGCTTCATCAGATGGATGGCAATTAAAGCACAAGGATGAGCTAAAAAAGTCCGTGTATTGAAAATAAAGAGAAGAACTTTTACGTTTAGAGTGTATCCCGTAACAAAATTGAGACACTCTGGTCATCTACTTGAGTTAAAAATAATTTTTGCGAACTAGTGTAGTTATAAGTTATTATGTTAGGTTTCTTTCTTTTTTTTTCTGATTAGGAAGCTTCGTTTTGCTCTAGAAAAATAAATAAAAATCAAATTTCGAATATTAATTATAACCAGTGGAATATTGTTTTGTCATACTATGGCTCCATCAGATGGATAATAATTCAAATACAGGGCTAAAAAGTCATAAAGGCTAAAAAGTGAAATGAAAATAAAGAAAAGAACTGAGTCAACTTTTCATTCAAAGTATATCTTGCGTGTTCCACTACCACAGAAATGGTCTTTTAACAGCATCACATCCACTTCTTCAACATTTTCCGGTATAATAGCAGACTTAATGACAACACGAATTTCGGTATACGTATTTCGACAACTAAATTGTCATCAACAGCAGATAATGAAATAGTGTCGCACCTAGAAATCTACGGCAAAAAATACCCATGCGAAAACAAATTCCGCACACAATCTGTACCGTTGAAAGTCAAAACGCACACTGTACGTTTCACATAATTTTTAAAGATTGTGTTCTAGTCTTAAACTAAGATAAAAGACAACAGAAAAAAGGGGGGAAAGGAGTAGGTATATGTCTTTCCTCCCCCCCTCCACTTTTTTCTTTTTTTCTGACTTTTTTTTTGATTTTTAACGGTACAGATCGTGTGCGGAATTTGTTTTCGTACGGGTATTTTTTGCCGTAGTTTTCCAGGTGCGACGCTCTTTAATTATCTGCTGATGATGACAACTTAGTTGTCGAAATACGTGTACCGAATACGAAAATTAGTGTGGAAAGGAGTTATATGAGGAGGGGTCAAAAAGTTCCCGGAATTTTGTTTTAACTCTTTATTACCACAACATAGGTACACAGTCAGTTAATCGCCTTCAAAGTAGGCGCCATCTGAACACACACACTTGCTCCACCGCTCCTG
>JAVIWB010002334.1:0-105827 GCA_031893035.1 Dermolepida albohirtum
ATAAAATATAAAAGTAAATTAGAAAGTAGTGAATTTTTTATAAGCAGACTATAGTAACATGAAGACAGATAAGTTTATTTGACACGTATTGAAAATGTCTACGCGAAAGTTTATGAAATATATATATGTACGTAGCTATAGGTTAATATATTTCCTATATATATTTTCAGGACTGGATTATAGCTCCTGAAGGATATGCAGCTTATTATTGTTCAGGAGAATGTAATTTTCCCTTAAATTCTCATATGAATGCAACGAATCACGCCATAGTTCAAACACTTGTCCATTTGATAAGTCCGGTTAAATATCCGAAACCATGTTGTGCTCCCACTAAATTGACACCAATTTCGGTGTTATATTTTGCCGATTCGACGAATGTAACTTTAAAGAAATACAAGAAGATGGTGGTAAAAAGTTGTGGGTGTCATTAATATTTTCACGACAATCCAAAAATTATTGTAAATATTACTTTAATGTACAAATTTAGATTTTATTATTGTAAGTACATGTACAGTAGGTACCACAAAAAGGTTTACAATGAACACGAACATGTATACGACGAATTCATGTACGGTTGTTTTTACACCATGTAAACAAAACATTAGCAGTCGGAGTAAGTCTATGATTCATAACATAATAGTGCAAAAACATCTTATATTCTGAAGATTTGTATTCGAGTAGGGATAGTAATGCGCGTAATTTGGCTGTAACTAATATAAATTTAATAAGTTCGTCATCTTCATCAAGCACTTTAAACTGACATTGACTTAAAAAAATCGAAAGGTGTGAAGTTAAAATATATGAGAAATCTACTGCTTGAAGCT
Source organism: Dermolepida albohirtum (assembly GCA_031893035.1). Taxonomy (NCBI): domain Eukaryota; kingdom Metazoa; phylum Arthropoda; class Insecta; order Coleoptera; family Scarabaeidae; genus Dermolepida; species Dermolepida albohirtum. The sequence goes on from JAVIWB010002334.1 coordinate 825, forward strand.
TTCTGTTATTAGGTCGAAAGTGTAAACAAACTCGGTTTGCACACTATTGTTCGTTTTTTCTTTTTAATGGTACATACAAGAGCTCTCTTAAAAAAATACAGCAATAATGAACTTTAGATCGTAAATCTTTTTGTGGTAATGATTGTACCTCCAAAGTTTTTTTTATTTCTTGTAACCTTACATTTTCAAATTGTGATTTGTTTAAATGAACTTACTTTTGTGAGAAGCTTATTAGGCAAGCAAATGCACTTCAAAAAGGGCTTGAAAGAGATCTTAATGTTTATACACAAAATAGTATAAGATTAATAGCCACTACTTCTGAAATAAATGTTTCGTGAATGGTTATCTGTACAGTTAAGCTATCTGAAATTAATTTTGTAAATAATAATGTATTTTATATTTGCACATGTATGACAATAAATGTAAATTATTTTAATAGCCTTTCCTTATAAGTATTGTGTCTAAAAACTAGAGCGGATTTGTCTGCGCACAATATTCGTAATAAGTACATAATACAAAGGGTACTAGGAAAATTTTGCAATATGACGCAACAACGAATCGTAGGAAGCTGCTTGTTGCTGCATGTTGAGACATGTTCAAATGTATATAGTAGCCGCCGCGTCAAGCCGATGGGCTCACTTATTCATTAGCAGTGAGAGTGTAAAATGCTTGCGATGGCATCGTGGTCACGAAATAAAATAAGGGCAGTTTTGCGTTATAATTTCGTGCGGGGTTTAAACATAGACGAGTGCTTCGAAGAAATGACTCTTGCACTAGGTGATGTTTGTCCACATCGCACAACGATATTCAGGTGGTATAGAAAATTTGAAAGGGGAAATTTAACTGTGGAGGATGCTGAGAGGCTGGGAAGGCCACGAACGTCAGTTACGGAGAAAAACGTTACTACTGCGAGGAAAATGCTTGGCGAGGACGGGCGAGTGACCTACCAACAAATAGAGGGTACTTCAGGCCTAAATGCACCAGCAATTCGTTCGATTTTGCATGATCATTTGCACGTGAAGAAACTTTGTTCTCTCTGGGTGCCGCATCGATTGACTGAAGAGCAGATGACACGACGTGTGATTTGGTGCCGGGAGATGCTAAAAAAGTTTAATAAGGGAAAATCTCGGTATGTGAACAACATCGTGACAGGTGACGAGACTTGGCTGTACTATTACGATGTGCTGAAGCTCAAAACAAAGTTTGGGTCTTTGATGATGAGGACATACCCGTAGTTGTCAGAAAATCCCGATCTGTAAAGAAGAAAATGATAACTGTATTTCTCAAATCGAATGGAATTGTCAGAAGACAGTCAGAAGTAAGTGGTATACTGAACAGTGCCTGGTTTAAAGATTGGTTTCGGAGGACGGAGAAGTGTATTGAGTGTAGAGGAAATTACTTGGAAAAAATTAAATAAACAAAGCTTTATTGCAAAACTTTGCTAGTACCCTTTGTATTTATGGTGACGCCAATGCCGATCGCTATGTTCAGTTATATCTTTGTTGCTACATACGTACTTACGCACACACTATATCGGATTCTATCCTATAACGCCGATAAAAATTAACCGTTCTAATAATAACTGTTATTCTTTTGAGGCTACAACACCTAGGGCGCCCTGAAATTATTACTGTACAAGCGTTTTCTTTTTGAAAATTCGTAATTTTCAATGTACGAGGGTAGATTGATAAGTAGTGAGAATGGAAAAGAAAAACGAATTTTTTAAATACAAAATAATTTTTATTTTTCAATATCTTCTCCTAAAAGAGCAATACATTTATTCCAACGGTGCTCAAATGCCCTTATGCCATCTCTAAAATGCGATTCCGGAAGGCTTGCAAAATACTCATTTACTTTCCACCTAGTGCCGTTTTCAATTTTGGAAAAAGGTGAAAGTCGGAAGGGGCTAGATCCGGCAAATAAGGCGCATGCGGTACTAATTGGAAATGTCTTGGTGAAACAGAATCTTTTTCTTTGCCACTCCTGGCCGTTTAGCATTAATCTCAACATTTAATTTTTTCTGCATAATATTGTCCGTTTATTGTGGCACCTTTCTGAAGGTAATCAATGAGCAAAATGCCCTTTGAATCTCAAAAAATTGATGCCATCACCTTGTTTGTCGATAAAGTGGTTTTCGCTCTCTTTGGAGGTGCAGAACCACGTTCTAACCATTGTTCCGACTGTTGTTTAGTTTCGTGTGTACTGTAGTGTATCCAAGTTTCATCGCAAGTAACAAATCGCCTACAAAAATCAACCGGATTCCGCTTATAAAGGTCCAAACACTCATTGGAAATGCGCAAACGAGTGAACTTTTGATCAGTCGTAAGCAATCGCGGCACCCATCTTGCCGAAAGCTTGGAAAGGCCCAATTCTTTCGTTAAAATATGGTGTACGCGTTTTGTTGAAATGTTTACCATGTCTGCTATCTCTCTCAGTTTGAGTCGTCGATCTTGCGTAATAATATTATGGATTTTTATAATCATTTCCTTAGAAGTCACGATTTTGGGTGCTCCAGAGCGTGCTTCATCAACACAGCTTGTTCTACCACGTTTAAATTCATTTACCCATCTACTTATTGTGGCGGATGATGGAGCAGATTCACCTAATGTTTCCCGTAACTCATCTTTTATTTCGGTAGCTTTCATACCCTTAATTACGAAGTATTTAATCACCGCACGATACTCTGCTTTTTCCATTTTAACAAAACGACGTGTTGCTTCTTTTTCAATCAGCTGTCAAGAATAAACTAATCAACCGATTTATCTATATGTCGGAATGTAAACATATAAATAGCCAACCTAAATTACAGTGCATTTGTTTTACCAATTAGAGCGCCACCTATGTGTCATTCTCACTACTTGTCAAACTATCCTCGTATTTTCTTATACGATATAATTATTCAGTGAAAGCGTGTTTCTACTTTTCTTGAGGTATAGCGAAAGTTTCATCTCAAGCAGCTATTAGGTAACTAATATTGGTGGAACGTGAACTTCTCAGTGTTTTTTTTAAATTTGCGAAAAGACCAAAATCACAGGATACAAAGTTTAAATTACACAAACGATACCTTAGAAAATTCTAGCTTCGTGTAGATCTATATCGTCTTCATGGAAAAACCAGGTTCAATTTTTGAACAAGAACGCAATTGATTTAGAACTTGCAAAATAATCAGGTAGATATTTATCATTTCACTTAGTTGTAAAAGTTTTAATAACAATAATAATCCATGCTTTTACATCCCCCAGCATTTAATTATATGGCTAGGCAGACCATCAGTTATTATGCTCGCGCCCATGGTGCGATTTAAGATCCTTTATTGCCGCATTTGCTTAAGCGTGAAAGGGTAACCGCGAAAAGCCTTCCCGGACAGTAAGTCGATGGATTGAATTTCTAGGCCCCTGGAGTGATAAGCCACTGTGCCGACTTAAGTTTGTTCAGTTTTAAGCACTATTTGTCATCATTCAGGACCTTCGAAAATTACGTTGATCATTGTCTTAAATGATCGCGACTGCTTTATCATTATTGGTAACATTTTCTCTTCAAATATCAAAACTTTATTCATGAAGCAATGCATTTAAAATCGAAATTTTTCCTTATAATATTCAACTCGCTTCTGCTTTTGTTGGTATGTCAATCAACGAGGCACATACATAATAGAATATGTTATTTTTAAATTATTATCTTTTATATAGCGATTTTGCTTAAGTCATTGTTACCTCTACTGGATTTCCAGAGTAAGGTGCATCGTTCAAATTAATATTGTCTTTAAAATGTTTGTACAATTGTTCAATAGTCCTTAAGGAAGAGTAATCATTGTTAAATATACTCGACAGTATGTTGAAATACCATAAAGATGTCAAGTATTACATTTCAAATTGTAAATGATAATTGGGCGATACTACACCACAACTATGGTGTAGTATCGCTGGAACTAAATATACTGTACTGGAGAACAATTTGGCGTGTATTACAAAATCTTCATAGAAAATTGTCGATTGTCAATTGCTCCGACTTGAAAGGAGGGATAGCAGAGTAGCGTTTACAAATAGCGGGAAGGGCGCACTTAAGACTTAATATTGCATATGAATTGTGAAATAGTTCTTGAAATATCCTTGTACATATAGTGAAGAGTTGCTTGGGTTCATGTGTATCTAAGCAAGTATAGGAAGTTTCTATCATATTGTTTCCTATAATATATTACAAATTTTTTTGCTGTTCTCTGATACATTGCATTTCAATACTTTCTCTGCAATTCTACAACAGTTATGAAAGGAGTAAATTATAATTATTAATTATTATTAAGTAGTAATTAAGAAAGAAGTAAGTAATAATGTTCTCATTATTATACTTCTTTCTAGACTGGCTCTTATCCATCTAAATTCAAGCGCAATTTTTCTTCTATCCAATTAAAATTTGTTGTAGCATGATTAAATGCTCCCTATATATCTAGAAATATTTTTTATCCTTAATTGACTTTGGAATGTGGAGTCCAAAGATCTTTTGAGTTGATATGCATATTGCTTGCTACATAGAGGCTGTTTTGCACTTTCTACTAATTTCTTAAAGTGTCTACAGCGATTCGTCTGTACGACTCTGGAGTTTGATCCACTAATCTATCCATTTTAGATAGGTAACTGCCTTATTCTTTTGCCATGCTGTAAAACGGTACCCCCAAGCAACTCAAGCTGTGAAGATTGAAGACATAAATATCAAGTATTATTTATTACTTCTTTCCACCGTGATGGCAATTTGTATAGTGCATGTGTGATACCTTTTTCGTTTTTGATTTTTTGTCCTACAAAAAATTTTCTAAGGATAGAAACAAGTGATAATCAGAGGATGCTAGGTCCGGGGAGTATGATGGATGCGACAGAATTTCTCAGCCTAATTCTACGAGTTTCTGACGAGTCCTCAAACCAGTAAGGTGCCTGGCATTATCACGAAGTAGTGTGATGTTCTTCCTATTGAACACCACCGGCTGACGATACCTTTCCGAGTTTAGCTTTTCGATCGGTTTAAACAGTTCAAAATGTATTGGTCCTCGAATGTCTCACTATATACACAAAATTCTCTTACTCAGGCTTAACTTCGGTCTAGAGGTGAAGGGAGCAGATTTTCCGGATTCACAATATACCCTTTTCCTTACGATGTTTTCATAGGTAATCCACTTTTCATTCCCAGTTATCATTTAGTTTAAGAAATATTATTATTCCTGGCAAGCAGAGATGTGCATGTGATGACTCAATAATTCAAATTCTTTTCACTCTTCGAAATGATTTGATGAGCTGAATCAAACCTTTCCGTAATCTGCAATGGTGTCAAAAAAGGATCTTGCTCTAACATGGTTGATAGTATCATCGTCGATCTAAGATTATCAGAAAGGTCAAAATCATCTATTTGAAATTTTTCGAAGTACCTTCTGCATGTTCAATCAGAAACCAAACACTTTCGATAAATTTCTACACGCTTCTGTAGCATTTCTTCATTGTTGGATTCGTACAAAATACAATCAGGCAAGCACTGTTTCAATTTTTCGTCTCTAGGAATAAGGCATTGTTTAAAAATGGAATATACAAATTATACTATTCAATAATTTTAATGCAAGGTATGAAAAATTTTTTATTTTGTTTTATTCTAAAAACGGACAGAACTTCCTGATAGACCTAATATAATATCAATATCTCTCCACTGGAATTTGCAAGAATGTAGAATAAATTCCATCCACCCTGGGAAACTTGAATGGTTAAGACCTGCTTATGGCCATCGAAATATAATCGGCTGAATTCATTTACCAGTAGCTAATCAAGTCAATTAGTATTAAGGCTTTATGTTCTTCATCCTTAACAGAAGTTATTAGCGAAACTGCATTACTAATCAAGCCTTCGTGAAACGCTAGATAATGTTTGAATTTATGAACAAACAGCTAGCATTATTCACCTACATACATTTAAAAATTGTGATACTTAATTATACGAAACGAACTTGCGCTATATTTCGAATATTAACGTCAACCAAAACATTATTTCATTTTTATAAAAATACGTGTTTCAAAAAAAAAACATGCATATTACAAAGTATTATTTTGTCCAAACTATCGATCGCTGCGCCTCGGCTCGGCTATTGGAGAAACGAATACATAGTCTAGTTTATTTAAGACCCGCTAGATACCAATTGTCTTCTGTTTTTCTTGGTAATCGTCATATGTTTAAAATGGCTACTCCGCAGCAGAAATCATTTTGTGTTCTCGAGTTTGCGAAGTGCAATTCCGTGATTACAGTGCAAAGACGTTTCAGATTGAGCTACCGACTTGATTCTCCGAATGGGTGGAACATTCACAGATGGTACCGACAGTTTGTAGATACAGGATGTGTATGTAAAGGAAAGAGTCCTGGCCGCCCTCGTGTTTCTGAAGAAAATACTGTACGAATTCAAACTGCTTTCCAACGTAATTTTTCAAAATCAACTCGTCGTGCCAGTCGGGAGTTACAACTGCCTACAACAACAATTTGGCGTGTTTTGAGACGTCGGTTGGTTATGAAGCCGTACAAGCTACAGTTGTTACAAGTTCTGCGTCAGAATGACAAACGGAGACGGGTGGCATTTTGTAACGAGATTCATGATGCTATTGACAATGATAACACTTTCGCACAACGCATCGCGTTCAGTGATGAAGCGACTTTTCATGCTAGTAATCTGGTAAACAAACACAATGTTCGAATTTGGGTTCTCAGACCCCACACGCAGACATTGAACATGTACGAGATTCACCTAAAATCAATGTGTTTTGTACAATATCCCAATCATCTGTTTACGGCCCATTCTTCTTTGACGGAAACAGGGTTAACGGTCAGCAGTATCTCGCTATGTTACAAAACTGGTGGTTTCCGAGGCTGCGCGAAGACAACTTCATTTTTCAACAAGACGGGGCACCCCCTCACTGGAGTCGCCAAGTGCCTGAATATCTGAATGAAACTCTACCGAACCGTTGGATTGATCGTCAAGGAGCTGGCGACTTAGCATGTCTCAGTTGGGCTCCACGGTCTCCGGATTCGACACCCTGTGACTTCTTCCTGTGGAGTTTCGTTAAAGACAATGTTTATGTACCACCACTCCCACAGAACCTGGAAGAGTTGAAGAACCGGATCCGTACTGCCATAACATCAGTGACGAAGGACATGTTTGCCGGAGTATGGGAGGAATTTGAGTATTAATGTGACATTGTTCGTGTCGCTGATGGAGGACATATTGAACATCTGTAATCTGAACTTGAGAGGTTCGTAAATATGTGTGTAAAGTTTCATATTCGTATATCTTGAGATTTTAATAAATATATGCATTCGAAATACGTATATTCTTTTTGAAACATATGTATAATTTTATTCTCTATTACTACTACTTTTTTTCGTTTCAATTTTAATATGTTTAAGCAAAACTAAATCACATACTTCTTTAAAGAACAATTCGAATAAATTTTATACATATGTATTTTATATTAAAACTGATCTTATTACAGTAAACATAACAGAATAAGTTTAGTGGAAGTGGTGCATCTTACATTTTAATATTATTAGAATAAGGGTCATCTTAGATAATACCTGTAATATGAGGCAATATTGATATATAATTAGTCTGGAACGTTTCTAGTAGATAAAGATGAATATGGTTGCTTCGGTTACAATAATGATGTGTTATAAATAACTTGTCCAACTTTGACATTCATAAGTTAAACGGTGATAAAACAGCTAATTCTTTAAAACAAGGCAATGCTTCTGCTCACAAATCGTTGAGTACACTACAAGAGTTAATAAATCTGATTCAATTCTACTGTTTTGGCACCGCGAGACTATATTTGCTCTTAAACTCAAAAAATATTTGAAGCATAAGGGATTTTTGATAAATGGCGAAGCTATATGTTGAGGAGTGGTTTACAGACCAAAGTAAAGAAAGAGTTTAGAATTACTTTATAAATCTTCTAAATGTATAAGTGTAAAAGGAGATTATATTGAATAAATAAAATTTTATTTTGAAATGTTGTAGCGTTCTATATGATAGGATAAGTAAGTCTTCCATACGCCTTTGTATAAATGAAAATGAAAGGTTTACACTAATTAACCAAACAGTCAAATCGACCGAGAAAGGTCTAACCGTCCTTATATACTGTGAGTACAACATACTGCAGAATATTTGACTTTGCGGAGTGGAAGAAAAACATACCTGTAATAATTAACTTGTAGTAATAAAATGACTGTGAGACTGTTTAGCATATCTACTGTTGTCATTATCAGCGTTATTTGCGTTTGAAAATCTTTGTATTAACGGCAAATGCAATTTTGAAACTTTTAGATAAAGAGATTTAGAGTAGTTTAACATATCGATCCTGATTAATACAAAATATTTTCTTGAAAAAATTAATTTTTATTATTGTTTAAACATTTAGTTGAAATTGTTTTTTATTCTTCGTATATAACTACTAAGTACTAAAAGTTTTGTATTCAACAGAAAACACCATGAAACCTCAAAGAAATGAATAACCTAAACGTATCTGTAAAGTACTAATTATCTGCGTCCAAAAGAAGAATAACGTTTTATTTGATAAATTTGGAATAACATTTCTCACCTTTAATAAAGTCAACTCTATTTAAGTTTCACAAAATTCAGAATTATATTTATTATATTTACTATATAATAAATTTTCCAGTTCAAATTCATAACAGTCATGTCCATATCTACTGATATCCATTCAAACGAACTAACTAAAAAAAAATCATGTGATGTTTTGGTATTCAACCACTAAGTGACTCATCGTTTTGTATGCATGTGTAAACATAATCTTTCAATGAAATTATTATCAGAGAAAGAATAAAATAGTTTGTAATCAAAACATGTTTTAAACTATTACAGGTACTGAATATAATTTTAAAAAATTGTATAGATTCTATAAGTTATTCGAAGAGTTGCTCTTTGTTTTAAATAAAAATCAATTCTAGAGTTATACATTTTAATGAGAAAGTTGTTTGGTCAAATAAAAAGCAGTTATATTCGATTTACTGAACTTATTAAATTACCAAACGGATTAAACTTTATATATAATTTCTGGTTTGTTTTTGATTTTCTTTTTTTCTGTCTTTGAATTTTGATTTTAGAAACCTAATTCTCAGTCTTTGAACTTTCTTTATAACATCTATTTCATCATAGATGCCGCGCTTATACCTTTTCCAATGAATGTACATACTCTAAATTAAATATTTAAAATAGACATCGTGAGCAATAGTTTAACATGTGTTTTAAGATTTAATTCTAAATTACATACATTAAATTTAATTGATTTATTTATTTTCTTATTTTTGTACCAGCATCCAAATTTAAGAATGTACTCATCGTAATAGAAATAAATTTCCTAATGCAGATAGTTCCTTCGAATGTCGTTAGGGTCGCATGTACATTTTACAATGACAAGACATGCGATCAAAGTTGTCAAAAATAATAAATTTTAATGTTAATCGAAGTGTCATCAAAAATTTTATCAGTGAGATAATGTTGTAAATATTAATTTTAACCGGGAAACGACATCACGGAAATTATACGAACGGCGTACGTTTATTTAAATTCGCCGGAGCAACTTGTTTTCCAAGACCAGTTCTTTGCGTAGGTTGGGCTATGACATTGGAACCTGTGGGAAGATTTGTTTGCGATTTTTCAGTGAATGTGGAGTGCAATAACAAGGATTTTCAAGAAAAACGAAGGGGATAGTGCGCAAAGTGGCGAGGAAAGTGGAAGTGGCGAAGCACAAAGCATGGACCGTGGTGAAATGAGAAGGACAGATCTAGAAATGCAAGATAGTTACGATACATCACAGGTAGGCTGAACAAATAACCAGTTAAATTATCTAATCTAACGCCCCTGGATATGTATGTAACTGTCGAAATGGACGGTATGTCAGTAACAATATTAAGAGTTCTCGAACATATACAATGCAAGAACTTCCGCAAATGCCGTCCAAGATTCCGAACACATGAATCAGCTGACTAAAAAATATAGTCTGTTAAATTTTACAATTACAATTTTAAAATGTCAAAATATTCCCGAAAAATAATCGATTATTTTATTGAGAAGCAATGCTCTATATAGCATTACTACAGATTACATATCTGTGTATGAAATTTGATATCTTTATGATTGCTTTAATTAGTCATTTATGGTTAAGAATTGAGTAATCAAAGAAATTTTCAAAAACCAGAACAAAATAATTGTATTAATAAGTAAAATGAACAGGTAGTTCTTGAATAATGTATAAAATGAACCTACCGAAAATGATGAAGGAGATGGTTTATTTTAATCTCACTACATTATATAGACGTATCTAATAGAACACGTGTTTTAAGAAAGTAATTAGAAATTTTATATTTACAAATTTTATAGATGTTTCTGATATATACAAATTTATATTAAAGGAGTAGTTCTTGATTTTTTTAGAACAATTTGATGGTGTAATAGAGTAGTTTTACATATTCGCTTTTATATATCTAGGTTAAGGTCAATTGTGTTAACATTTGAATTATTTAAAAAAAACGTTTAGTATATAGAAAAATTTTCAAAATTACCGTAATTTTTGTCGTATCTACTTTATTCCAAGAAACGTTCAGCTATTATTACATTACCATTTTTTGTGTATCTTGATTCGTTTTACAATTATCTATAGTCAAATATTTGAGTGATTATATATAATTTGACTAGCGCAACATAGTTTTAAAAAAAACAAAAAGCTTTACTACATTAGCCCAGTAGATATAAGCAGGGGAACTTCATACAAAAGGATAATAATAAAGGGGAACTATTAAACTTCTAACGGATTTTTAAAACACCATTGTTAACGACAATGTAGGGATTTGTTGATTTGTTTGAAACTTCACAAATTATTACTAGCATATAATTACATATAAAAGTTTTTCAAAAATTATTACTAACATGTAATTATATATGTATATATAATAAAAATACCTACACATTAAAAAAAGATTAACGTAACTATAGTGATTTTATCCGTGGCGTTCAACGAAGTAAAGCTTTTAATAAAATGTAGCATGTAATTGGAATTATATATTACGAAAGTGAACGAGTACTGTATGTTCTTTTTAATCATAATAGTATCAAAACGAACCGTTCTCGATTCGATTAAAATTATTAATTAGTGCATTTCAAAGGTAGATTATGGGATCTACTCTATTTTAGTTTACGTCAATAACTTACTTCATACATTTGCTGGTTGTCTCGGACCCAATATTAGTAATACTTATTTATATAGGTACATACAATTTCGAAAATGGTAGATATGAAAAATATTTTTTATTTGAATAAGAAGAATGACTACTACGTAAATTTGAGAATATATACTGTTCGACATACCAGCTGTATTTACTTTTTATCATAACAGTTTTCTGATAATAAATGATAAAGATCCTAGAAAATAATCTACCTACAATTTGAAAGTTATCTTTGCTTCACACATATGAATGTGCTAGTGTATATGTATATATAATGTAAATAAAGGTGTATTTATAGGCGCAAGTGTTAAGAGAAAGGAGGAAGATTGGAATTATGGCATCGCGAATAATAAATACTGATAATCTCTTTCGATGCGAAACTCGCCATCTTCTGACAACATAATCAAATCCGAATGTTCCTGTATTATATAAACATAATTGTATTTCTTTAATAGCGAGTTACATCATTGTATTGATTGGTCTCTTTTAATTTTTAGTTTTATAGTTAGTTAATATATTTTCGCTGCATTGTCTAGGTTTAACATCTTGTCTTCCCAAACAAGTTGTATTACACAGGAAGTGCAGAAAATATTAATAAACTTTAATAAATCTTACAAATTATTTACATTTCATGTTCTACAACTTTAAGAATGTACAAATATTTTGTTTAAAAATCAATTGTGACGCAAACGGCTGTTTACACGAGGTAAATAATAATAAATGAAGAGTCTATAAACGGAGACCACATTTGAATTTATAACTAGCATTTTAGTTTATTCTTTGAATTATATTTCCAGAGTAGCAAACTAGTAATTAAAGTAAGACATGTATTTCTTGTAAGGATACTACTATGGGCAAAAAATAGTAAGACTTTGTTCATAATTTTTAAATTCTTAATTTATTCTTCCAAATCTATTTCGTCCCCTCAAAGTAATCCCCCCTGGCCCCAATACACTTGTGCCAACGTTTCTTCCAATTCTTGAAACAGTTGTTGAAGTCAATTTCAGAAATAGCCTTCAATGCGCGTAGCGATTCACGTTTAATGTCTTCAATTGACTCAAAACGGTTTCCCCGGAGCGGTAGTTTGAGTTTGCTAACAGCCAGAAGTAACACGGAGCTAAATCAGGCGAATAGCTAAATCAGGCGAATACGGTGGTTGCGGCACGATATTAGTTGAAAATTTGGCGAAAAACTCACGAAGAATTAATGCAGTATGCGACGGTGCATTATCGTGGTGCAAAAACCAAGAGTTGTCGGCCCATAATTCTGGACTCTTTTTACGAATAGCATTGCGCAAACGACGCATAACACTCAAATAGTATTCTTCGTTGACAGTTTGGCCGGTCTGAAGGAATTCGGAGTGCACCACACCTCGATAATGGAAGAAAACTGTCAACATAACCTTGATTTTTGACTTGCTTTGACGTGGTTTTTTGGGCTTCGGCTCACCTTTGATACGATATTCGGCCGATTGATCGTTTGTTTCCGGGTCATAAGCGTAGATCCAAGTCTCATCTCCAGTTCTGATGCCTTTCATTTTGTCTTAATAGTCGAAAAGCATTGTTTCACAGACGTCAACGCGACGCTGTTTTTCGAAAAAATTGAGTGATTTTGGAACAAATCGTGCTTTCACTTTTCTTAGGCCCAATGATCTTTCAAAATGGTTTTCACTGATCCTTCCGATATTCCAACGATGCCAGTAAGGTTTCTGACTGTTAATCGTCGATTCTCAAGCACCAATTCCTTGATTCTATTGACGTGTTGATCATCAGTTGATGTTGATGGCCATCCTGGACGTGGTTCGCCATCAACGCGTTCTCGACCCTCTTTGAATAATTTGTACCAATCAAAAACACTTGCTCGCGACAAACAATTGTCACCGAAGGCCTTTTGCAACATTCTGAACGTTTCGCCACCAGAAATTTGATTCCGTACACAAAATTTAATGGAACTTCTTTGTTGAATAATTTCACTCATTGTAAAAATCGCCGAATGCACTTTGTGTACTTCAGAAAGACAAGCGTATACTAAACACTAATGATTATTTTGATGTGACATTTGGCACAGATGTCACTGACAGTCATACCAACCTAGAAAAAAAATATTTCGATGAATGGGTTTTCGCGCGAAATTTAAATTAAAAAGTCTTACTATGTTTTGCCCACAGTAGTAAATTCGAGTAAGTTTTAAATACGTTGATCGATATTTAATTAATTGTGTCTTAAAATAATTTATAATATATCTACCAATTTCTTATTTGTAGCACACGTTAAGTTTTAATGCATCCTTGTTAGATTTTAAAAAAAATTCCCACAAATATTACACAGTATGCTATAATTATGATAATGCACAATAAATATAAATGCAAATTATAATTCAATTTTATTAATACTAATTATCGTAAATTTAATAATTTTTCAGTTACTATAAATATACTCTTCTTATCATTTTTTATTGCACAATAAACATATTTTTTTCATTTTTGGGCAGTGACGCTCCTAATAATTTCCGTAGCATGCTAATGTAGATCAGCCTATTTCAAAATTGTATTTCTAGAAGTCGAAGTCGGATAGTGCTTTCCAATTATGAAATAGAATTAGTCCTCAGTAGAAACCATTATTAAAAACGGGGCCACCATGGATTAGTTTCTAAACATTTCGCAAATTATATTTGTTATTAAGTATATGCTTCATTGAAATATTAATCAAATTTTTGAATATGCTGATAGGTAAACTGCTAAGTGAAGAAGAAAAAATCTAAATAAAGTGTTACAATGTCCCAGATTTTCCAAACCGAAATGCTGCTATAAGAGTATTTCATCATCTTATCAACAATTTTATAAAATCCGGTGCAACATGTAATAATCGTTCTAAAGGAATTAATTAAAAGCTATTAAGAAAACAGTACTCGTCTTTATTTCGGTTGGTCTCTTCAGATGGTGTAGTTTCACGAGAAGTAAACATTTTTGTTTAACTTAAAAGGTACACAACAAATTTTATCCAGCAGTATACGTTTACAATGGCAAAAAACAAAAAAAAATCACCTTTAACAGAAAGACAAGCACACAAGACTGAGATTTGCACAGAATCATGTGATATGGAACATCAACACCATCTTTTTTGAGGAAAAAATTAATTTGGATGGATTTGATATAAATATTACAGATAAAGCCTGAGCAAACTGAAATCTGTAATGAGGCGAAATCGTGGAGAATGAATTAATTTTGATGCTTATGCAAAATCCATAAGCTTAGAAGGTAAATCTCGTCGGAAGAATGATATTTCAATTAAAAAGACTGGTTTGCACAAAAAAATATTGAATTATTACAATGACGAACTCACTTACTGGACTTCGACCCAATAGAAAACTTGTGGAGAATATTAGCAAGAAAAGTGTACGTACGTAATGAATAATACAAAACCGAAACCCAAGACGCACACTGTGTGCGTTTTGGCTTTCGACGGTACAGATCGTGTACGAAATTTGTTTCGTGCGGGTTTTTGCCGTGATTTCCAGGTGCCACACTGTTTAATTATTTGCTGATGATGACATTGTCAAAATACGTATACAGAATACGTAAATTAATGTGGAAAGGGATTATATATCAACCTTAAGTGTTTTAGTTAGTCACAGGCTCCATCAAATTTACCTATAAATATTTTGCTTACTTATTATGTAAGTATTAGGTGTACCGGAAAGTTCTGCCCGTATCGGTTACAAGTTTCAACAAGTTTGAACATATTCATTTGACGCATATTTGGCTCTCTCTTTTCATCTCTGAATGTACACATACTGACCTAACAAATGAACTAAAACGAAGATGATTCATGTTAGTATTAAGTGAGATGCGATCGTGTATCTATGGCTACTGATAAAATTCACTTACGCCACTGTATTTTGTACGAATTCCAACAAGGAAGAAATGCTACAGAAGAATGTAGAAATTTATTGAAAGTGTTTGGTGAAGGTACAGTTTCTGATAGAACATGCAGAAGATGGTTCGAAAAATTTCAAATAGGTGATTTCGGCCTTTCTGGTAAGGCATGCTCTAAGCGACCATCTTTGATCGTTATAGCAAAATTCTTTTTCGACAATATCGGAGATTGCGGAAAGTCTTGATTCAGCTCATCAAACCATTTCGAACCATTCTCGGACCGGATGATAATTGGCGATGAAAACATCGTAAGGAAAAGGGCATATTGCGAATCCGGAAAATCTCTTCACCTAAGAGAATGTTGCGTATATGGTGCGACATTTGAAGGCTAATACATTTTGAGCTGTTGAAGCCGAACGAAAAGCTGAATTCGGAGAGGTACTGTCAGCAATTGGATAATTTGAAAACAACACTCCAAGAAAAGAAACGGGCGATGTTCAATCGGAATGACATCATACTGCTTCATGATAATGCCAGGGCACGTACTGCTTTGGGTACTCGTCAGAAACTCACAGAGCTATGCTGGGAAATTCTGTCGTATCCACTATACTCCCTGGACGTAACACCATCCGATTATCACTCTGTCCTTACAACATTTTTTGCAGGGAAAAACATTCAAAAACGAAGAATATCAGACAAGCACTGATTCTGTTTTTCGCCTCTAGGAATAAGGCATTTTTTAAAAATGGGATATACAAATTGCCATCACGCTGACAAGAGGTCATAAATAATGATGGAAATTATATTTTCAATGAAGTTTATTCAAGATATGAAAATCTTATTATTTTGTTTTATTCGGATAGGACTTTCCGACGTACCTGATATATGTAAGTATTTTATGTTCAATATGCAATAAATTTTTGCAGTACAATTGTCAGTTTCAATTGCTCTTCACTGTAATTATTAAGTAGATGCAAAATTTTTTAAATTTATTTTAAAAACAGGCATACTTACTTGAATTGTTTATGTGGAACTACAGAAATTTCCCTCGAGTATCTATTACACGTTTTGATAGTTAGCAATAAAGTAAGTTTATTTTTCAAGATACTAATTAATCTCAGTAAGAATACAGTTTCACATTAGAATTGAGGTTAATCAACTAACAAAATCATTAACATCACATCTGATTTTATTTATTTATCTTTTTTCAACGACCATGAGTAACTTCTAAAGTCGTGATTGTTTAGAATTGCGTAAGGAATTCGGAAGTGAACTTTTAAAACTTGTACAAATCTGTGGTTTTTATTCGAATAACAACTAAATACAGTAAAATTGTGATAAGCTGAACTAATTCAGACAAGTTGAATGCGTTCACTTTACTGAGGTTGTTTGAAAAACTATAAAACTATAAATATAAATTACATGTATTAAGTGTTCATTGTGTTTATTCTATGATTATTACACACATAACTACTAAACATTATTGAAGAAAGATGTTAATTTTGTTTGCTTTGATTTACATTGCATACTTATTTGTATGGCTGCTTCTTTTTAAGCACTAAAATATCGTTAATGATGTATTTCTTTGTGCCCAGATCAGACAAGTGTCAAATGCTTTAGTGACTTCCGTATGTGATGGAATTATAACTGTAGTTTATTGAAACACATTTTCTTCGTCACTACTAATTTTTCAAAATCTTCGTCTTCTATAACTGCTTCTAGATCTTCATTTCAAGCCAAAATTTGTACAGCAGTGAAATTTACTTGAAATATGGTTTAGGGACAGACCTTTTATTTGAATGCAAAAACGAAAAAAAGTTATCTTACGTCTGGAGCAACCATATTCAACATTCCAATTCTATCTTGAACAACACTGTCTCTTTCACGTGGGCAATATCTTTCTCTTAAGATACTTCATGGATTGTCATCTTCAGCTGGCTAATTAAACTCCAAAACTGGTTTCCAATATTTAACAAGCGCTTTCTCTTAATTTTTTTTCCATGCGTCTATTAAATTAAATATAAAATCTTTTAAAGTCAAGCTTTTTATGAATCTCTTGATATCATTTGAATTATTTCTTATTATTGTTGATAGAAGAGAATTTGTATAATGTAACTTAGTAAGTCTGATTGCATTTTGATCCATTGGTTGAAACAAGGGTTTTACATTTGGTAGGGAAAAAGAGTGTTACGATTTTTCCATCGTCATTTTAATTGATCTTCTGAAGGATAGGTAGGTGCGTTATCAATAAGAACAGTTCTACAAATCCATTAATTTGTATTAAGGCAAAAGTGCACAAACAGAATGAGGAATATTTCACCTGTGGTACAAAGGATTTGTGAAACTAAGCGTCAAAAATTTCTGGAGTCATCCAAGCAGTTTTCGAGCGATCATAGTCTAATGGAAATACATAATTTTTAAAACTTCGAAAGTTTTTCCAGTTCCAATCACCAAAGTTCACGAATGTTTTATTATGCAGCAATTTTCAAAATAGGCCGGTTTCTTCAGCGTTTTATATTTGATCAGTTTAAATGTCCATTCTATCAATTTTATTGTTTCAAAATTGTTTTGAAAGAGTCAACTGCCTTGACATTTGATGAAATTTTCAAGTGTCGAATGCCGTATTTCTTCTTGAAATTCTACAGCCAACCTTGACTACTAGCAAAAGCTACACTTTCTTTAGAGGTCTCGGTAAATCGCAAAACGTTGTATTGAAGCCGAATGAAATAAATGAATTTTATCAAAATAATAAGCTTTCGTTTTCATTTTAAAAAAGTTCAGTTTTCTCTGCGACATATTGTGTATAATAATAAAATTGTATTCCCATTTCTAAATACGTTATGAACATCATTGCTGACTAAATAAAAACTTAAAACAAATTAATTTAAAGAAGCATAAGCGTCTCAAATTTCGTAGTTTTGTGTAATGTATATAATAAAATTTCTTATAAAGTAATTGTCTTATTTCTACTCGAATGAATACCTTTTTGAAAGCAAATGCAACGCAAGAATTAGTATATATATACTCACAACAAGCAATGTAAAAATTTACCAAAATTTGTTCTCGGAGATTGGATATTTGAAGTGACTGTAAGAAAAAAAATAAAGGCATTTTTAAAAAAATTGAAATAAATATTGGGTCTGGGAAAAAGTTCGTGGCGTTTTTTCAGTAAAATTCAACTGGTCCCCGCATGGCGCGTGGACGAATTCATTTAAACCGAATATGTTCCATTATTATCGACAATGTTTCGCCATTTTTTTGGTAGATCCATGATCCCATCGGTGAAAAACTTCTGTGGTTTCTGGTCGAAAAACTGAATCAAGTAGTTTTCACAGGCTTCTTTTGAAACCAACTTAATTCCATTGAGAGAGTTCTGCAGAGATCGAAACAGATGATAGTCAGAGGGTGCTATATCCGGACTGTAAGGTGGGTGCATCAAAACTTCCCAACCAAACTCTCTCAATTTTTGACGGGTCATCAAAGAAGTGTGTGGTCGGGCGTTGTCATGATGGAAGACAACACCTTTCCTATTAATCAATTCGGGCCGTTTTCTTTCAATCGCCTGGCGTAATCTCTCTAGTTGTGCACAGTAGAGTTGAGAATCAATCGTCTGACCAGTTGGAAGTAGCTCGTAGTGGACGATTCCCCTCCAGTCCCACCATACACACAGCATCACTTTTTTTGGCGTCAATGTTGGTTTAGCGAACGCTTGTGACGGCTCACCATCCTTTATCCACGATCTTTTACGCTTCCGATTATCGTACGTAATCCATTTTTCATCTCCGGTTATTAAACGTTTCAGAAACGGCTCGATTTCATTCCGTTTCAGCAGCGCATCGCAGATGTTAATTCGGTCCATCATGTTTTTCACGCTCAACTCATGAGGAACCCATACGTCAAGCTTTTTTTTGTAACCAGCTTTGTGTAAATGGTTCAAAACAGTTTTGTGGTCAATGCCTAGCTCCATGCCAATATCGACACTGCTGATATGCTTATCTTGTTGGACTTTTTCAAGAATTTCATCAGATTTTTCAGTGATTGGACGACCGGAGCGTGACTCATCTTTCACATTGAAATTTCCAGAACGAAAGCGAGCGAACCATTTCTGCGCAACAGATTTCGATAAAGTACCTTCACCGTACACAGCACAAATTTTATCACAAGCCTGCGCAGCGTTCTTCCCCTTATCATAATAATATTGCAGAATATAGCGAAATTTCTCATTATTCTTCTCCATTTTCAAGTGCGAATAACTTTCCAACCACTGCACCGATTACAATGTTTCTACGCTCAAACTAACGTTCGGAAGGTCATCTAAAAAACGAGCCGTCGGTGGTGTCGCTGTGACTTGTTGTTCTTTAGTTGTCGGCAACCAATGCCATCTATCGGGAAAAACGCCACGAACTTTTTCCCAGACCCAATATTTTGGTAATAGCGTGAATGCTTATTATTCTTTCTATGTTCTATACATTTTTGCCGGCGAACTGGAAGATTTTAATGCCAATATTATAAAAAGTAACGGGGCGATTTTCATAATCGCCTCGCCTCTTCAAACTTCTTCTCTGCTTTGTCCTCCTTTCTCCTTCTCAAACACGTGATAGTTGCAACACGACAAATATGTTCCTGACAGCCGATGTTCAAGAACTTTATGATGAAAAAAATGTGTTAGAGTTTGTTCTGTTAGTGCAGTGGTATGCAACCTAACATTGTTTTAAAGCAACAACATATACCGGGGATTGAAATTTTACATTGTTTTGACAGATATGCTGTTTTAACTTTGCTTTGCTTTTCCTGAAGAGAATCAGTCAGCGTTCTGCCGTTCGAATCTCAGAAAACAGTCATGAGAAGTTTGCATGACGTCAATCGAGTTTTTTCATTCACTATACAATATTCATTGTTCAAATACCACTTACAATGGAATGCTTGGATACAAAGGCGTAATGATCCATGCAACACCCATCTATTTTACGGTAGAATAAACTTAAAAGATACATATCCTACCATTTCATACCGGTTTAAAAGCATTTGAGAAATTTCGTAGGGGTCCTGACCCAGTGTTCAGCAGGTGTGGAACACAGCACAGGTTTTTCAAAATGTCAACTTAATATGTACAATTGTTCTCACAAGACAACTCATGTCTTTTAAACTGTTTAGCCCTCACTCTCGTTTCTTTACCGAACTGCTCATTCACGTTCTCCATGAACTGAAAAGTCTAAAAGTTAATTTTGCTCTGGCTTACTATATCATTTTTTATTTTAAAAGACTACTTTTGAAAAATGGTAAGATTAATACACCAATGTATAAGAAAGGCGACAAATATTCAACCGAAAAATACGGATCCATAAATAATATAGCCAAATGCATCCGCAAATTTAGTTTTTAATCTATATGGACCAACATGATTTCATGGCTAAATGTTCTACTGTATGTATACAGAATATGTTCGAGGTATAACAAACTGTCCAATGACTTTATATTTTTAAATAGACTATTAAATGAGCGCACTAGTTACTTTTATTATTTGTAAATTATTAAACAGTGCATTATATATTTATATTTATTTATATTTTTAGTTGATTATTTCCTGTCCTAGATTTATTAACTAATTAACTTTTAATAAATATCTATAGTAAAATTAGCGTTTTTAGTATATTTTATACAGAAAGTAGATATTATTGCTTTATGAAACCCGTTTTAGTTTTGGTGGTCTCATGAAACCCGTTTTGATTTTGGTGGTTCCGAAATATAAACGCTTTGTTGTAACAAATAGACGAAATAGAAGTGAGTACTTGCCAAAATTTATTCGTCAGTAAAGTTAAAGGTCAGTGTGAAAACAGTATAATTTCAAAATTTTCAACTTAAACAAGTCAATTTTCTTAAAGCTTCTTGAATATTTAAAAACCAAAACAGAAAGAATAGTATAAAATTCACATTTACTAAGATATTTTGTGCACTCATTCTTTGGAAAATGGCGTGTTTCCTAAACTTAAACTCGTGGACAAAAATCATGTCCTATAAAACTTTTATTTTAATATACTATTTTAATGCAGAATGTTTGCTTGGTACATACTATATACTTGAACGTTAGAACGTTAGAAAAGAATTACGAGTTCTGAGCGGTTATAGTATACCTCCGCGTGTTCATCCGAATGAACTAGTTAGCCGTGTATCAGTATCTAGTAGACCACGCTTTGGTACGTGCCGTATTTTAATAGTTTGGTTGCGCGCCTGCTACGCTGTGTCCGCCGAATAATGAACATTGTGCTTATAGTTATTACTACTACTTAGTTGTCATTCGGGATTGTCAGCTCTTCGTCATCTTTTTTATTGTTGTGTTTTATTGTTTATTGAATAGCTTGTTTTAAATGAATATGGTTCTGAATGTGACGACTGTTGAAAACTTAAATGCTTATCATGAATTTGATAAATCTTCTAGTGTTTCCTTAATAACCTACACAGTAAGTAAACAGATTGTTAATGAGCGAAAGAATAGGTGTGTGTTATGAAATCAATCATGGTGTCTACTTTAAAGGATGCTATGGCGTGATTATAAAATGATTATTTTCTTAAATATGTATATTGTGTATGTATCATAAGCTTACTCGTATTTGGTGTTTTGTCATTGAAGAAAGCTAATTGAATTACTTATATCAGTATTTTTTCATTTTATGTAGACATATTTTTTGCAAATATTATAGGTTTGATATTTTATATATATGAATATTTAAATGAATAAAATTATATTCCATATTAACGTTTTTGTCTTGAAATAAAGTTCATAATTTTTTTACTATCTTTTATTAATTTTTTTTAAAAAAAATTTAAACTAGTGTTGGAAAGACATCGAGAAAGTACGAGATGACTGTTTGCATTAAAAATTTTATTCGGTATTTTCACAAATTCCAAAAATACCATCTTTAGTAGGTTAGATTTGTCTATGTTGAGTATTTTGTCACAATTAAGTAAGACAAGTAAGTTTTTATTTAAGACAATATTGGAATGAAAAAAGAACATTAAATTATTTATCGTAGAACTTTTACTTTGTTTAATATTTCGTCTAATGTGTCGATTAAAAAATGCAGTGCAAAATATTTTCTAAGTTAATTCCAAATTCGGAACATAACACCGGCAACATTTGGTACAAGGTATCTTCTCAATGTACAGTATAAAACAGTAAACGTTTTTATTAATACAAATGTAATATTTTTATTTAATTTTGAGAATTATCCTAGTCACAAAAGTGTAAAAACATACTTGTTATATGTGTCGTATATTTTGTCAGATCATTTGCTAAATATAGAATTATAGATCACGAATAAAGTGAAGTATAAAAAATTTCTTGTTTTTCGAAATACTGTTATGAAATTATACTAATTTGACTTGTACTGCTTGATTATGAAATTTAATAACTAACATTTTCGAATAGTAATTTTTCTGGCAAAAAATGAGATTAATCAAGCAAGTATGTTTCGACGAACTGAAAATGTTTAATCACCAGGCATGTTCACTAGCAACCGTAAAGTATTAGTGTAAGAAATTTCGATTTCGATTTTAAATCTTTGAAAATTTGACTTTGTATAAAGTGCCCGAAGGCTTTTCTCTCGGTTCAAATATTTTTGAACATTGAAAAAGACACACTTTAAAATCTCAAAAGTTCACAAGTCATACCTGCGCGGCAAGAAAAGCATAACTATGAAAAAAAGATTCCTAATACACCACCGTTTAAATAATGGAACAAACAAATGAAAGGAAATTTCGGACACTAAAAGTAGTTCATGAAGTAGTTCATGACACCGTGATAGTAAAGGATCAATAATTTCATCACAGCCGATAACAGTACGATCAATTTTAATGAAATACTCCTTTCAAAGTTCTTCAAAAAAGTTCATGTTAATTATGCGAAGCAAGAGTCATATTGCATATACTGTCGCTGGGAGCATTAATCGTATAGTCTGGACCTAACATTTTAATTAAGAGACGTCGTGTTTTAGGTAGCTCCAGAAACAAGAAATTTTTTTTGAAACTAGCTATTTCGAATACAGAAGGACATTGAGTTTATTAGGAAAAACGAATACAATTTTCAGATAAATTATATGTTATATTCAATTAATGTTAAGCACAAAATAAACTGTACAATGTTTAATATTAATAGTAATAGCTTGCGTGTGTTACCTTTTCAGTTTTGCATATAAAACTGGAATAAAACAGAAGATAGCTTTTAAAGACTTCATTGTTTTTCGAAGTATTCTCCACGAAGATTAATGCACTTTTGCATGTGCTCGAACCAACTCTGAAAGCAGTTGTTCCACTCGTTTGTTGGTACAGTCAAATTGCGTTTTTGAAGACATCGACTGCTCCTGACGACTGGAACCTTTGACTACGCAGTCCGTTCTTGATTTTCGGAAAGGTAAAGAAATCGTTGGGACTCAGGTCCGGAATGTACGAAGGATGGTCCAACAATTCGATGTTTTGTTGCGTTAAAAATATAATTGTCTTGCGTGCTGTGTGCGAACTTGCATTGTCTTGGTGGGTTCGGGGTTAATTTTTCGAAGCTCAGCAATGATTTGCGGCAAACAAATGGTCCTATATTCATTGGCAGTAACAGTGCTTTGATTTTGTAGAGGAATTGTTGCGAGGCAAATGTTGCGAGCATATTTTTAGGGATACTTCGAGAGCGCATGAGTTTTATCTGCTTTTCTTCACCTTGGAAAATCCAAACAGACGACTAGCGTTTACTTTCTGGCTCGTATGAGTAAATCCAAGATTCATTACTACTGACAATGTTTTACATATTTTTAGAGTTGAAGCGATTTAGAGTGTTTTGACACCAATTCACCCTAGCTGCTTTCTGTTCTTTAGTCAACGGATGCGGTATCCAACGGGAAACTAATTTTTTACACACAATTTTTTATGCAAAATTTTTTGAATTGAGGTGTTTAAAATCCCCAATAATACTTCAATCTGGCGATATGTCACATGTCGATCTTCGTTTATGGTCTTGTGTACAGCATTGACGTTTTCCTGAGTGACTGCCGTTTTTGGTGCACCTGCTCTTGGATCGTCGCTAAGACTAATCCGTCTACGTTTGAATTCTCCATACCAACAAGAAATTGTTGGTTGATGTGATGCCTCATTGCCGAAAACAGAAACCAACTCTACGAGAAATTCTTGATGAGATAATTGTATTCGAGAATTATAAAAAAAACGTTCTTGGTTTAATTCCATTTTTTAACTAACTTGTCAACTTTGACAGTTCGTTGTAGCTACAACAGTACATGTATCGCACTGAAACTTTGGATTTAGATTGACTGAAGATGGGAGTTAATTTTTAGTGCTGACATTTGATTAGTTGCGCCCTCTATGTCCCACTATGCAAAACCTGAAGACATCCTACGTACTACAGAGCTATTAGTCGGTGACTCGTATTATTCACAATTTTAGCATCAGCATTCGTAATTTTAAATTACCCTCATTGATATGTTATGAATAAAGGTAAGATTGCTTAATAAATAACCCATTTATTACACATAATAAGTTATTAAATATTGTATCAAATGGAATTCAGAATGATCTAAATTGATAAGTAATTTTACATTATCTACATACATATATGTATTTGAAAAGAAATCCTCATTCTTCTTCATTTGAGTATTTTATGTAACATCACAAGGCAACTGATGTATGTACATATGTTTCGGACAAATTTAGACGCGCGATTATATTGTGTACTATTTAATTTAATAGGCAATTATATGTTTGACGTTTGGGTAAATATTGGTAACCAACTGTGTGCAAATAGGCCACCTAATTAACAAAAGTTTTATTAACTACTTTTTATGTTTCAACATTTAGACAGAATTTTGTATAGTCTTTTTTTATTGATATTTTTATAACTTAATGTAATTTATATTTGAATGTATATGTAAATTGCATTATTCATGCAATAATAATCACAAAGTAGATACATAAACGCAACAGACTTTGAATAAAGTAATTGAAAAATCAAAAGGGCATTAAATTATTTCTGATCTTTAATTCTATATTATTAACATAGATATAGTAATTCTCTTTGATGACGTATGCTTATTTAGAAATAATTATTTCTAATACACGTACAGGTCAATGTAATATACATTTGTAAAACAAATTGTTTGTGGTTGATGTATTAGATAGCATTTTTATTAGATCGAAATTTATTAAAGAAACGGAAGCAAACTACAATAGAAATAATTATGTGTCTGATTAACTAACCACATTTTACAGATTGCCACTACTGCATAATTTATCGTTAGCAATAGAATAAATTACTATTCAATATACAGATTTATGGTAATTTACTTGAAATATTTTTTAACAACAGTAATTATAAGATAGTAATTAATATTAATCCATACTCAGTTTATCAGAATTATAATACGATGAATAAGAAAGCAATTCCTAGAAAGGATGGACTTCGAACTCGACGACAGTAATCGATATAGGAGCTACATAATAATATTAGAATATAAAGCAAAACTAGTAGATAAATTAACAGCAGTAATTAGAGCAAATATTTAAGCTAACTAAGAATTTCTTGAACTAAGATCTAATCAGTAGCATCAACGTCCTATTTTTAAACTATGTAATACACGGGAGAAATTGTTGAAATTATGTACATGTAAATTGACCAAAACTGACTGTTTGGTGAGTGCAATTATTTCGGTCTGTCACTACCACTCTTATTCATAAATTTAATGTTTTTATATTATAATTGGCAACTTTTATAAAAATTTATGAAATATACGAGGGTGTATTTATGTCTAGTTAGCCTTGGTCGGTTCCTTCCATAAACTGAAAGTATTGCGATATCATGGCAACGAGCAGTAACACCAAAAATTTGCATATGATTTTTTAATATAAAATACTTTTATTTGAAGAAATTAAAAGGTCAGCAAATTTACGAATATATATATATATATACATATATACACACACACACATATATATATATATATATGTATCTTCTAATATATATACCGGAAATTTCTGCCAGCTCTGGTTACAACAAGTTTCAACAAGTGTGCCCATATTCATTTGACACATATTTGGCACCCTCTTTTATCACCGAATGTATACATACTGACCTAGTAAATGAACTAAAACGAAGACGATTCATTTTAGTATTAAGTGAGAGGCGTTAGTGTACCCATGGTTACTGATAAATTTCATTTACGCCACTGTATTTTTACGAATTCCAACAAGGAAGAAATGTTACAGAAGCATGTAGAAATTTATTGAAAGTGTTTCGTGAAGGTACAGTTTCTGATAGAACGTGTAGAAGATGGTTCAAAAAATTTCAAATAGGTGATTTCGACCTTTTCATGGACGACCTTCTCTGGACGACCATCTTTGATCGACGACGATACCGTCAAGATCATGTTTGAGCAAAATTCTTTTTTTACAACATCGGAGATTAGGGAAGGGCCTGATTCAGCTCAACAAACCATTTCGGATTACAATCGGAAACTAGAATTGGTGTGGAAATAATCGAGATAGATGCCACATGAGCTAAGTGAGAAGAATTTGAATGATTGAGTCATCACATGCATGTCTCTGCTTACACGGAACAAAATTGAACCCTTCTTAGACCGAATGATAACTGGGGATGAAAAGTGGATTACTTATGAAAACATCGTAAGAAAAAGGGCATATTGTGAATCCAGAAAACCTGCCTCTTCACCTCTAAACCGAAGTTGAGCCTGAGTGAGAAAATTTGAGTATATTGTGGGTTATTCGAGGAACAATACATTTTAAGCTGTTGAAACCGAACGAAAAGTTAAATTCGGAGATATACTGTCAGCAATTAGATAACTTAAAAACAGCACTCCAAGAAAAGAGGCCGGCGATGTTCAGTAAGAAGGACATAGTACTTTCTCATGATAATGGCAAGCAACATACTGCTTTGGGGACTCGTCAGAAACTCGCTTATGTAGGCTGGGAATTTCCGTCGCATCCACTATACTCCTCGGACTTAGCACTCTCCGATTATTACTTATTTCTGTCCTTACAAAATTTTTCGCCTGTAGGTATAAGGCATTTTTTAAAAATGGGATATACAAATTAAAATCACGTTGGCATGAACTCATAAATAATGATTATTATTATATTATTCAATAAAGTTTGTTCAAGATATGAAAAATTTATTATTTTGTTTTATTCTAAAAACGGACAGACTTTCCGACTGACCTGATATATATATATATATATATATATATATATAGAGAGAGAGAGAGAGAGAGTATGAAATATTAGTGTACAATTATATAAGTTAATAATTCTTGATTATTGTCTCTTGTATGTGATCGAGAAAAATGAGAATTCATGCTTCAAAAGAGGTAAATTTTCTATTGAATGTGAAGGACCAGTTTCTATGTCCGTTTAATTAATTATTAGACTAAAACGGCTATCTGATCAACTGAATATTTCATATGAACATAATTCACGTTGACTTTGCATGAAACAAATTTTTGTAAATTGAATCCACAAAATCCCTAAAAAGTGATCAAGGGTAAAAGCATTGTATGCGGTCTGTGTTTAATTTGAAAGAGGTGCTGACTTCTTAAATTGTGTTGTCACCATGGATGAAACTTTGGTATAAACAAAGCAGCAATCGATAGAATGGATGTACTCTGATTCTTTAAAACTCAAGAAGATCCGTATTCAAAATCTGTAATTGCTTATTTTTTTGAAATTACTATGAAGTAATCATAATTGTTTTTTTTTTTCGGCAAGGGCCATGGATTAGGACCGAATTTTTCAATTCATTTTCCCAGTCTGGTTTTAGATTATTATTTCTTCCCTAAATTGAAAAAAGTCTTGACCATTGTACATCTTTTTACAATAAAAAGGTCCTTGAAACTGTAGAAATCTGGCTTGCAGAGCAAGACGGATCGTTTTTGAAGACCTAGAATCTTTCTCGAATAATTTTTTTAAGTCAACACAATTTCGATTCATCATTTTTTGATTTTGAGAAAAATGTAAGGTAAAGGGTATTATTTTCGAGATAAAAATATAATACATTTAGGATCGATATTATAAAGAAGAAATAAACCTCAGCTTTTAATTTGAAAACTAAACTTCGATATCGTAAAACATATGATTAAGTAAAATAAATCGGAGAATATGCAAACACTTTTTTTTAGAAAATTATATATATATTTATTTTAATGTAAATAATACCAATATATAGTAATAAACGTGTACCTGAATAAATTAAAACACTATCAATTAAAGTACTACTTTCATACATTTTTATAGGTTCTGTTATTATTAACTATTTGTATCACCTGTATATATACTAGGTTATCGCTATTTCATATAATAAGATACAGAACAATGTAAAAAAAGAATTATAAAAATACGAACGGTGAAGTTAAAGTCATCAACTAAATTGATACTTACAAGTTCATCAACCTATGCATCTACTAAACACCAACACAAACTTAAATAGGGTTCTATCTACGTTGTATGTATGTAAATTTGATTGATGATTTTCTACAAAGTAAATTACTTTATAGATATACTTTAGTATAGCTATTCAGCATTTATAATACCCAAATGTACGAAATAAAATTAAACTATTTGCTTGTTAAATAAAAATTTACGGAATGTCATCGTTTAAAATACCAGCCATTAAGAAATTTACTAATTATTCCAAAGCGCATTGTATATATGAATGGATTTAAAGAGAGAATAGAAAAAAAATTGTTTGATTAAATGCATGTGATGGCCAAAATCAAGAAAGAAATTCGATCGAAGTGAGAACTTCTAAAAAACCGACAACTCATATTTAGAATCGCTGGAATCGAGTAGTAATCTATACAGAGAGTAATTGATATAGAAACTGAAAAACTTTGAGAAGTAAACAACAAAAATCGCAAAATTATGATTTTGTGTATGTAAATAAGCATTAAATATATCTGTCGGCTAATCAGAGTATCTGTAGCTTTTTAGTAATTTACATATGTAACTGATATAATGCACTTTTTATGCATTTTATTTATATACATTATTGTTTGTTGATGCTTCTTGTAATTTTGTTTTACTATGTTAGTATACAACAAATCCCAGATATCTATTACTTTATTGAGCCTCTGTATGTGGAAATAAATACAAGTATTGTTGTATAAAGAAGTATACGTGGGATGTCTTTTAAGTTTTGCATAGTGGGACATAGAGGGCGTCATTAATCAAGTGTCAGTACTAAAAATTAACCTCCATCTTTAGCTAACCTAAATCCAGAGTTTCAATACGATATGCGTAGTGTTGTAACTACAACGAACTTTCGAAGTTGACAAGTTAGTTGAAAAATTGAATTAAACCGAGAACATTTTTGCGGAATAATTTTTATAATTTTCGATTTATCTCAACAAGAATGCCTCGCCTGACACATCAGTCAACAGTTTCTCGTTATTATGGAAAATTCAAACGCGGACAGATTAGTCTTAGCAACGATCCAAGAGCAGGTTCATCAAAAACTGCAATCATTCAGGAAAACGTCGATGCTGTATGCAAGATCATCGACGAAGATCGACATGTAACATATCGCCAGATTACTGGGGATTTCAAACACCTCATTTCAAGGTAATTTTGATGGAGCCTGTGGTTGATTAACTTAATCATCGAAGTTTGGTACGTAGACTTCCGCGGTCGTGGTCCATGCTATCTGCTTCTGGGTTTCCGGGCTGGAACGGCGTCACTAGTATATCTGCCGACGTTTCGTACCCATTTATATGGGACATCTTCAGGGCTGAACTACTGCACTGAAACTCAGTTTCAGTGCAGCACTTAGATTAATTTCAAATTCTTTAAGTTAAAGGTGTTACCTTTACCTAAACTTGCTTGAACCTTTACCAATTGTTTGACTATTTTTAAAAATTGAATCTATTAATTAAATTATACAAGTGTGATGAATTCTTTTAGAATGTACAGGGTTAAATATTGACATACGTGGTTGTACAGTACACGCCAGGAGAGTTGACGACGGGTGGGACTAAGTTCGTGCAGCACTAAACGTGGTGGAAGGTCATGCAATAGGTTTAATTAAAGTTTCAAGATACCATAGGTGGCACAGATTACTCAGGGGGCATACGTTTCTGAATGCGACTATGGCGTAACTCCACACCATCTCTCCTAGCGATTATGTATATAGATTTAGAATTTTATTTCATTTTTATGAAGATTTTTTTTAACTATTATTATTCATTAATAAATAAATAAATAAATTGGCATGTTTTCTTATAATACTGTAGTTGTTAAACAGACAATAAATTTTTCACAATTTTTTGAAATATGTAAATCATCTATAGTTTACATGAGGTAATATAATGGTAATAAATGAAAATATTGATTTACTGAAAAATTGGTGATATTTATTAGTCCTGTATTTCTGTAAATATTGGTTGCCCAATTTGTTTATTTTAGTTTTCCAGTAAATATCTAATGTTATATCTACATATAATGATAATAAACTTTATTTTTGGGGAAAATTAATATTAACTGGAGAAGTAAATACATAAAAAGCCTTTTATTGCATATTCATAATTTATTGCAGGAAGGAAGTACACGCAGAAGCCTTTCTCATGGTTTTATAAACACAATTTACAATAGAAAGATTTTCACTAACGAGATTTTAGAAATCGGCCAGTCGTAGTGAGTAGAGATCGTTCGTTTAAAATGACGCCCAGGACATTGATGTATTTGTGTTCGCGAACGTTTTTTTCGGTTAATTTGCTTTCTATTCTTAGCATGGAATGTGCGTTGATATGTTTGCGAGTAACTTTTTAATTAACAACAGATTATATAATTAGGGAAAGATTGTATTTAATACAAATAGTAATAGTGCATACATATGCATAAATATGTTCATACTTTGTTGATAATTAAATTCGACTTGAATTCATTGATAAAGTCGGTTTACATGATAATTAGTATTTATGTGCTAAAAATAATTCGATGTACATTACAAAATGTTTAGTCATATACTCCGTTTTTAGAATGTTATTCTAAATATTATTTTCTAATATATTTAGTTATATTCTCAAAATTATAATTTTATAATATTCCTTTTTCTTTACGAGAAAAACTTTTATTTTCAGAATAGTTTAGTCCTTGGAATCGCATATATAAAACCAGAGTTTTCAAATAAACATTAGCCTAATAATTCTTTTCTTATTATTTCAAATGTATTATATATTAATTCAGTACATCGCACAATATAATTTAAAGCAAACTCTATACTAAGCATTCAAAATGTCTCGGGATTAATACTGAAATTGTACTTGGCACTGACTGTGTGTCAATGCTAGAACTACTTGTTATTGTCTTCCTTCCACTAACCCACCAATTTGTAAGTTGATTTATTGTGCATTATATGTAAATTGCTAAACCTGTAGATATGTATATTTGAAAGAGGAACATTTTGATGGTGTAGAGGCAGTTTGATGAATGCGGTAATTATTTTATGTACATTTTAACCACATATATACGAGGGAGCGTTTTTAGTAGGCGCATTGGGGGCGTGGCCTGTGCAGCGACTCATGATTAGTATAAATACGAAGTTTCATTGTTATTAGACAGTTAGTCTTTGAGCTATCGTCAACCAAGTAACATAATCAGGAGTGAAAAGTGAAATATGGAAAAAATCGAATATCGTGCCGTTATAAAGTTCCTTACCAGGCAAGGAAAATCAGTCGCGACCATAATGAATGAGATGTCATTGGTTTACGGCGACTCTTGTCCAGGAAAAACCATGGTGTACAAGTGGCATAGTTTATTTAAACAAGGAAGGAAATCCCTTGAAGACGACCCGAGGCCGGGCAGGAGCATTGAGGTGACCACGCCACTATGACCACTTATCCAAAAAGTTGAACAAATCGTACTCGAAGATGCTCGACTAAAGAAGAAACAACTTGCAGAAATGGTTGGAGTATCCGATACAACAATTTTTAAAATCCTACACGATCATCTCGGCATGTCTAAGGTCAGCGCAAGATGGGTGCCGAGAATGCTCACGCCGCCGCAAAAGCAACAGCGCGTAGAGTGTTCGCGTGCATTTTTGGACCTCTGTAATGAAGACAAGGATGATGTGTTGAGTGGAATTGTTACTGGAGACGAAACTTGGGTTCATCATTATGAACCTGAGTCCAAACAAGACTCCATGCAGTGGCATAAAAAGGGCACAGCACCTCCCAAGAAATTTAAAGTATCACAATCAGCTGGGAAACTCATGGCAACGGTATTTTGGGACTCGGAAGGAATATTGTTGATTGATTATAAAGATAAAGGTGTTTCTATAACCGGAGAATATTACGCTTCAATATTAGAGCGACTAAAAGAAGCCATTAAAGAGAAAAGACGGGGAAAATTGACAAAAGGTGTTCTACTTTTGCACGACAACGCGCCCGTCCACAAGAGCCGCGTTGCGTTAGCTGCCTTGCATAAGGTGGGCTTCGAAATTGTGAATCACCCATCCTACAGCCCAGACCTGGCCCCGAGTGATTATTACCTGTTTCCGAAAATGAAAAAAGAGCTGCGGGGTAAAAAATTTACTGCCGACGATGAAGTCAAGGAGGCAGTTTCGGCGTATTTTGCAGATAAAGAGAAATCATTTTTGTATGAGGGTATAAATAAATTAATTGAAAGATGTGAAAAATGTATCCGTCTTGCAGGTGAATATATTGAAAAAGAAAAATAATTTGGTTTTTTATTTCCACCCCTTGTCCCCCATTCCGCGAATATAAAAACGCTCCCTCGTACATATATTTCTCACATTTATAAATAGAAAGAAAACGGGTGGATATTAACCCATTAGCGACCATAATCCCCATTTGGGGATGTAGATAATTCATAAATTAGTAGTATTTTTCTTATTAGTTCTTCTTTACACGCAAGCGCCCATGATCCCCATTTGGGACTTTTTGAATAATATTTTCAAAATGAAACATAATTTGAACATAATTACATTATTATAGACTTTTTTGAGTATTTATATATCCTTTTCAGAAAAAAATTAAAAAAAAAAAATTGGGCGTTAATGGGTTAAAGAAAGAATTTAAAAAATCGTTGTTAGTTATGTGTGAATCAAGGAAGTCTTCGAGTTCTACCTTTGATGGCGGTCATCAAAGTATTTAAGTATGTAAATATTATTGGGTTGGCAACTAAGTACTTTCAGTTTTGTAGTATAAAATAAAACACTTTTTTTTAAAACAAAGAATAGTTTTTAATCAATTATATATTTTCCATTTTGCTCAATCACCTTTAGCAATCTTTCTTTTAGCTGCATGATTCCGCGCTCATAAAATTTCTGGTCCTTATCAGCAAAAAACTGAACCAGGTGCGAGTGAAGGTCATCGTCATTTGTGAAAGTTTTACCATTCAAAGAATTCTGCAAACTTCGAAATAAATGGTAATCAGATGGTGCTAGATCAGGGCTGTATGGGGGATGTGGCATCACTTCCCAGACAAGCTCCAATAGTTTCCCACGAGTTGCCAAAGATGTGTGAGGCCTTGCATTATCTTGGTGGAAAACTACACCTTTCCGATTTGACAATTCTGGCCGTTTTTCTTTGATTGCTTCATCCAGTTTTATTAATTGTTGACAGTAAACATCAGAATTGATCGTTTAGTTCCTTGGAAGCAGCTGAAAAAACACAACACCTTTGTAATCCCACCAAACTGACAGCATGATCTTTTTTGGATGCAATTCAGCTTTCGATGTGGTTTGAGCTGGTTTATCGTGTTTGCTCCATGATCGTTTTCGATCTATGTTACTGTACAGGATCCATTTTTCATCACCAGTGATGATTCTTTTTAAGAAAGGATCGGTTTCATTTCGTCTAAGGTGCATATCGCAAAAGTTGATTCTTTGTGTTAAATGAATTTCTTTCAATTCGTGAGGTACCCAAATATCAAGCTTCTTAATTAGCCCAAGACATTTTAAATGTTTTTCAATTGTTGTGTGCGATACATGTAGCCTCTCCGCAACCTCTCGAACAGTTATATGACGATAATCTTCAATTATGACTTTGATTTGGTCATCATCAACTTCAGTAGGCCGACCAGAACGTTGCTCATCTTTGAGGGAAAAATCGCCAGATCGGAATTTTTTATACCAATTCTGACACGTGCGCTCTGTTAAGCAATTAGTATCATAAACTTCACATATCTTTTTGTGAGCCGCAGCAGCTTTCTTTCCTTTACGGAAATAAAATAGTAAAATATGTCGAAAATGTTCGTTTCTGCACTCCATTTAAAATTAACCCACAACTAATAGCTTTAATAAAAATCACGCACTACTTGCTTCTGAAGTTACGTCAATGTGACTAGTATCATGCGACAAACGGTAAAGTACAGCACTAACATACGTTATACAAAAAATAAAGCAACGCTCTCTATCAGTAAAAACAGAAAGTACTTAGTTGCCAACCCAATAGATGCTTCCTACACAGGCCCTTCTATCTTAATATATATATATATATATATATATATATATATATATATAGCATAAAGTTCTATACTTTCTGAATTATTTGAATGTAGTTTATGTCTATAACATGATAGATTACTTATATTAGTTACTCATAAGCGCAAGGGGATGCTTCCACTATATGTGCGAGGACATTTCGGAATTATTTTATCATCCGTATACAATGTTAAATCCTAAATACTATCGTGGTCATATGTATTAGACACTCGGCATTTACGGGTATTTTAGGAAACTATTGCAAATAAATAAATACCACACATGTGAAAAAACTTTTAACGATTTATTAATACTTTCAATATTTTGTGGATGCACCACCTGCCTATATTACAGCACGGATCCTGCGTGGCATGCTGGATACAAGATTGTGGCACAGTTGTGCTGGAATTTTCTCCCATTCTTCCAAAATTTTATCTTTTATTTTAGACTCACATTTGTACCTGGACACCCTTTCCTTTAATACTTTTCATAAATGTTCAATGGTTGACAGGTCTGGAGATTGTGCTGGCCACTCTAATACGCGTACATCATTTTCAGCGAACCAATGCATCACTTCGCGTTATTTGTGTTAGGGTGCGTTGTCCTGTTGAAAGTAGTATTCTGAATCGTCTCCATCATATAATTTTAATGCAGACGGTTCTAGAACTTCCTCCAACAGGCTGGGGTACCGCCGATCATTCATGATGCAGTCGCACACAAACACCTCTCCAACGCCTGAGGCGAACATGGATCTCCATATCATCACACTACCTTCACCAAATTTCGTCATACAAGGCAATCAGAATGATAGGCTTCAGTTTTCCTGCATCGTATGCACGAGGATAGTTTGACAAGTAGTGAGAATGACACATAGGTGGCGCTCTAATTGGTAAAACAAATGCACTGTAATTTAGGTTGCCTATTTGTATGTTTACATTCCGATATTTAGATAAATCGGTTGATTAGTTTATTTTTGACAGCTGATTGTAAAAAAAGCAACATGTCGTTTTGTTAAAATGGAAAAAGCAGAGTATCGTGCGGTGATTAAATACTTCGTAATGAAAGGTATGAAAGCTACCGAAATAAAAAATGAGTTACGGGAAACATTAGGTGAATCTGCTCCACCATCCGCCACAATAAGTAGATGGGTACATGAATTTAAACGTGGTAGAACAAGCTGTGTTGATGAAGCGCGCTCTGGAGCATTCAAAATCATGACTTCTAAGGAAATGATTATAAAAATCCATAATATTATTACGCAAGATCGACGACTTAAAGTAAGAGAGATAGCAGACATGGTAAACATTTCAACAGAACGCGTATACCACATTTTAACAAAAGAATTGGGCCTTCCAAGCTTTCGGCAAGATGGGTGCCGCGATTGCTTACGACTGATCAAAAGTTCCTTTATAAGCGGAATCCGATTGATTTTTGTAGGCGATTCGTTACTTGCGATGAAACTTGGATACACTACAGTACACCCGAAACTAAACAACAGACGAAACAATGGTTAAAACGTGGTTCTGCACCTCCAAAGAAAGCGAAAACCACTTTATCGGCAAACATGGTGATGACATCAATTTTTTGGGATTCAAAGGGCATTTTGCTCATTGATTACCTTGAGAAAGGTGCCACAATAAACGGACAATATTATGCAGAACTTCTACAAAAATTAAATGTTGAGATTCGTGCTAAACGGCCAGGAATGGCAAAGAAAAAGGTTCTGTTTCACCAAGACAACGCTCCCACGCATACCAGCACAGTTGCGATGTCCAAAATCCACGAGTTGCATTTCCAACTAGTACCGCATGCGCCTTATTCGCCGGATATAGCCCATTCCGACTTTCACCTTTTTCCAAAATTGAAAACGACACCAGGTGGAAAGAAATTTTCGTCTAACGACGAGCTTATCATCTTCGTAAATGAGTATTTTGCAAGCCTTCCGGAATCGCATTTTAGAGATGACATAAGGGCATTGGAGCAGCGTTGGAATAAATGTATTGCTCTTTTAGGAAAATATAAATTATTTTGTATTTAAAAAATTCGTTTTTCTTTTCCATTCTCACTACTTGTCAAACTACCCTTGTACTTTGCAACAGATTGCACCTACCTTGGCCCAATCATCCACTGTCCAGAGCTCGTATCTTTTCGCCCATGCTAAACTCTTCCTTTTCCTGTAAGACGTTTCCTTACGGTACAAGCAGACACAGTGACATTAGACCCTTGTAACATGTCACCTGCAGGCTGTTGCGAAGTTCTCTTGCGATTTCCCAGGC
Organism: Dermolepida albohirtum; assembly: GCA_031893035.1. Classification (NCBI taxonomy): domain Eukaryota; kingdom Metazoa; phylum Arthropoda; class Insecta; order Coleoptera; family Scarabaeidae; genus Dermolepida; species Dermolepida albohirtum. Next base: position 37,734 of record JAVIWB010002334.1, read on the forward strand.
ACATTTTTTCTAAAGCTCGATCATCCCTTGCCGTTGCCTGGCGTTTTCGACCGCTCTTTGGTCTATTCTTGTATGAGCCGGTTTCCTATAACGTTTGACCTTGAACATTTCATTTGTTTAGCAATTGCGGAGAGCGACATTCCTTGCCTTGTAAATAGAATTATCTGACCATGTTCCGCTTCTGTTAATTCGCGCGTCCTTGGCATTATTTGATATTCTATGATATCAGGATAATGGAAAAAAATCACACACAAAATATCTCTTTCTTTTACCCTACAACCGCGTGCTACTGCAGCCACTTGTGCATTAAATACAGTCATGTTCGTTAAAATAGCAGTGTTATAATATTTCTTAAAATCTCAAATGTAACTTAAAAAAAACAAATGATAATATTAGATAAATATTATTCTCTATATTTTAAAAGTTTTTTATGTACATTATAAAGAAAAGAAATGTAATAAAACTTCTGGGACAAAATGATAATATGATCCTGTTCCTTAAAATAGCAGTCTTTACTCTATGCACCTGTAATTTGTTTTTATTTAAATATTTTTCACTAGTGCACTAATACTTTGTTGCCTGGCCCCTATTTGCAATAACGGCTGCACAGCGTCGCGGCATAGATTCTACTAGTTGACGACAACGGGTAATTGGGATTGATTTCCAAGCTTCTTGACACACTTCCCACAATTGGTTAGTATTTTGTGGCTTTGCTGCTGAAACGGCCTTTTTTATATCGCCCCATAAATGTTCTATCGGGTTCAGGTCTGGCGATTGTGCAGGCCAGACTAATAACGTGATATTATTGTCCGCAAACCACTTTTTAGCCTTGCGAGAAGCGTGCTTAGGGTCATTATCCTGCATATAAACCCATCGCAGAGGCATTTCTTCTTCGGCGTACGGTAGCATTACGTTTTGCATTATAGTAACATAACCATCAGCGTCCAAAATGCCGTCAATTTTGTACAATGGTCCAACACCATACCAAGAAAAACATCCCCAAATCATTATTTTAGAACCTCCATGCTTAACAGTTTTTTTCGTGTACTTTTAATTAAACTCCGCTAATGGAGGTCTTCTAACATGTTGTTGCGACCCATGAGCGTCAAACAAAACAATTTTAGATTCGTCGCTCCAGAGTATATTGCGCCATTTTGCTGAATCCCATAATGCATGTTGACGTGCAAAATTCAATCTGTTTTTAACCTGTCTTTTATTTAAGAGAGGTACTTTCCTCGGTCTTCTAGCTTGTAAATTTGCTTCTATAAGCCTCTTTCTAATAGTTGAAGTACTTATAGGAAGACCGAGTTCCCGTCTAATTTGGCTCGACGACATAAAGGGGTTCGCTTTAGTTAACTTGAGGATGCTTCTGTCTTCTCTAATAGTAGTTTTTCTTTTACCGCCACGATTTTCTTTATGTTTTTTCCATTTTTTCGCATTTAATATCATCTTAGCTGAGCATCCGAGCGCTTCTTGTATAAATTTGTATGTTTTTCCTCTTTGAATGAAGTTTAAAATAAGTGTTCTCTTTTCTTGGGTACAATGTTTAGCTCGACCCATTGCAGTGTAAGAAACAGTTTACATTTACCGGTCAAAATGAATATATTAAAGTGTTGATATAAGTTAAGACTATGTATTGATCCAAATTGTGTATACCGTCTACATAGCACGAGTTTTCAATGTAAACTACGGAATACTGCTATTTTGACGAACACCTGCAACTTTCATATAGTTCGATATAACTGGGGAGTTCCCCGAATATCCGGTTGTTTCCCTACATAAGACAAGATTTATACATTTGAAAATGTATACTATGCATTTCACTGGCACTACTTACGTACCAAATCAGTTTTGATACCCTTACGCATCACTGCTATTTTAACAAACATGACTGTAAATATAAAAATAGGCCACTCTTATAATTACACCACTATCCCCTAACAAAGACTAATATTGAATCATAAAAATATTGTTATTTTGGTATAATACATATGGCCACGATAGTATGTATGTATTTCCCTACTATTTGCAAACACGTCTTGAATTGTGCAATGTACAATTATTCACCAGTACAGTATATAAATCTAAACTAAATATTACATGTAAAGTATGATAAAATATAATATATTTTTGTCTCGTTTTTGGTATTATAGAATGGCGCATTGTATAGGATACTAATACTTTCATAGAAAATATTACATTCGATAAAGAACTGGTCATGTACGAATCGGTTTTGCATTAACAAGAGTATTATTTCCCGCTCAATATTTTCCAGTTTTCTTCTGGGATAAAACTCATTCTTAGAATTATGACTTCTCGTTAAATGCATTAACATCTTTATCCCTCACAATACAGAAATGATATAATGGACGCCTATTTGGGCAACAATGTTGTTTCAAATCTTAAAGAGAGTCATACTGAAAATAACGTTTTTATGTAAATACGTATTCAATGTTTTAATTATGCGTATACGTAAAGTTTTTATTAGTATTTCAAAATAATTAAAAGGTATATTTTATTGAATAAATTAAACTTTCGAATTTCTCATTATCATTTATTTGTCATCGCTTATTAATCTTCATTAGCGTATGTAGAAACAAGTATTTATCTTTCTTGGTATTAATTATCATACATTACAATTTATGATCATTATTGAGAATTTCTTGGCAGAAATATGTAGGCAACCTAGATAATACGCTATTATTTTATGATTGTAATATTTACAGTCAACGATATGTAAAATTGATTACTATGTGTACAGCCAATCACAAAAGTTTTTGTACACCCCGTGAATGTTTAACATCATCAAATGTAAACATCCGACCATATCTACTTTCATTTAACAACGTAAAAAAAAACTCTAGAAATACAATGACAATATGAAAACTATTACTATTTACAACTACAAAAGAATTTGCTAAATATACAACACTAACATCGAATGTCACAAAAGCTTTCGAAAATTTCATTTTTATAAAATATTTGTCTAGCGTAAATTTATAACAAATTCGGTAAATTCTGTTCATAGTATCACGTATTTGTGAAAAATGAGCATTTGATGCTTTTACAAAGATGAGTTGTAGAAGTAAACACACATCTAGTAATATGCGCCCAGTAACAACATTATAGAAAGAAAAAAGAATCCTTAGGCCATACACTCAATTTATTGAAAAAATGTGTTATAGAAAAAAAATATTCAAAAAAATCCTGAACTGTTGAAATTGTAACGAGACATAAGCGTCGAAACATTCTAAATGAGTGCGGTTAGAGAACTGTTACAATTGCAATGTGTTAAAATTCACGGATAAGTGCATTGGGGGATAGACGTACAGATGGAATTTGATACTGGAGAGATAGTGTACTAAAAAACATGAAGAGAATTTGAAGAAAAGCCAGATATTTTAGGTTATACCATTCCACTATATTCAGTTTCTTCATATTCTCTTTACGTTTTCTTTTTATGTAAAAGTTGTTTCAAATTGCGCGGTTTTTTTAAGAAATAAAATATACATATATGGCACACTGAATTTGTCTGGGTATGTGGGCATTTAAAAAGTGTGATGTATGACACATATAAAAATGGCTTCGTACATGGTACAACAAGGCGTTCAAATTGTTGAATTATTTTATGAAAATCAGCGTTCTGTGAAAAGAGTTTTTAGAAAAGTACGTGAATTTTATGGTTTACATCATATGTGGGCAATCACCGGCCCGCGGTAAGATTTGATCCGGCCCGCGATACATTGTCGTATTATTTCATGTCTGATATCTGTCGCTAAAAATTATGAACACTACTTTAGAACATATTTGCACATTAAAGTTTGGCCCACAACATGTCAAAGGTTGCTCATGCCTGGTTTACATAATCGTCCATCTGACAGCACTATTGGTCGAATTATTAAAAAATTTCAAGAGACCGGTTCCGTGGAAGATCAAAAAAGTGAAAAATACTGTCGTCGTGGTCGTTCACAAGAAAATATTGGTTTGGTTCGTGAAAGTGTTGCTGAAGATCCTGAAATATCCATTAGACCGACGTTCACAACAACTTGGACTTGGTGGATCAACAACATGGCGTATTTTACACAAGGATTTAGCTCTGAAGGCATATAAGGTTCAAATAATACAGTAACTGAAGCCATTAGATCATTTAAAACGTCGTTCATTTGTCAATTTCATCAATGAACAACCAGCTGATTTTTCTCAAAAAATAATGTTTTCCGATGAGGCACATTTTGAACTTGGTGGCTATGTTAATAAACAAAATTGCCGTATCTGGGGTGAGGAAAATCCACGAATTATTCATGAGAAACCTATGTATCCTAAACGAGTTACTGTTTGGTGTGCATTATGGTCAGGTGATGTAATTGGCCCGTACTTCTTTGAAAATGCTGCTGGTGAAGCTGTAACTGTGGTGATCGATATCGTCGGATGATAACCGAATTTTTGTGGCCTGAATTAATGAATATTGATCTAGAGGCTATGTGGTTTCAATAGGATGGCGCTATACCTCACTTTGCACACGAATCAATTGATTTATTGAGACAAAAATTTCTTGGACGTGTAATCTGAAGAAACGTTGATGTTAATTGACCACCAAGATCATGTGATTTGACACCGTTAGACTATTTTGTTCGGGGTTATGTGAAAAGTCAGGTTTATAAAAACAATCTACAATCAATGCCTGCTTTGAAAGATGAAATTATTCGTGTCATTGGTGAGATAGAGCCTCAATTATGTCAAAATGTCATTGAAAATTTTAACAAAAGAATGGACGTGTGTGGAGCTGCAAGAGGAGGCCATTTTGTAGATATTATTTTTCGCATATGAATGTCATAACTGATACTTCAATTACCAGTAAAAAGTTTTCGAAAGTGAATGCAAATTATGTGTTTTATTTATTCTCTAAAAAAAAAACCGCGAAATTTGAAACAGCCTTTACTTTCTCTCCAGAATCAAATTTAATCTGTACCGCTATTCTCAGTGCAATTATCTATGAATTTTAAATCATTACACTTGTAACAGTTCTCTGATCGCTCTCATTTAGAATCTTTAGACGCCTATTTCTCGGTTCAATTTTAACAGTTCAAGTTTTCTTCAATATTTTTTTCAGTCTGCACTTTTTTGGCTATTTGTCCATGGTTTCTTTTCCTTTGTGTAGTGTTGTTCACTCGCGCATATTACCAGACATGTGTTTACTTTGTCAACCCATTTTTGTAAAAGCATGAAATGCTTATTTTTCACTCGTACGTGTTACTGTGGAGAGGATTCACCGTATTCATTCTGAATTTATGAATTGCAATAGAGAAAAAATAAATCAAGTGTACGAAAACTTTTCTGACGATTTAGCAATTTCTTTTGTAGCTGTAAGTAATAACAGTTTTCACATTGTTGTTGGAGGTTTTCAGAGTGTTTAACGTTGTTAAATGAAAGCAGATATGCTTTATCATAACCAGGTGTTTACATTTGATGATATTAAATATTCACGGGATGTACGAAAACTTTTGTGGCTGATTGTACACATAATAATGAATTTTACATATCGTTATATAACAATTAATGACAATTCTTTTAGTTACAATAAACTAATTATTTTAGTATTACTTTGTGAAGTTGTACACATATTGTTGATTTTTTATTTTCATGGATGTTTTGTATGCGATACGTGATATCTGTGTACTTCACCGATATACGATTCTTTAGTGTGATTAGTGTGTAGTTATAGATACTGTTAAAATATGGCCCGCCCAGAAAAAATATTGTGAAGGCTTCAAAACGTAAAAAGTTTAAAAAGCAACAAATAATATGTGCTAACATACACAGAATTGATGTTTCCAAATGATTTTAAAAACGACCTTTAACAGACCAAATATGACATGGAAACCGAAAGCGTAAGCAACACCCACTCCTTATGACTGTATGTATATACGTGTCTTACATTATCTCTTACATGTAATAAGACAAGAATTGAAACGTGCCCACATTTTCCGGCCTGTATTTACCGGCGTTCAAATGTTGATACATATGTCTGTATTTTGTTTCTGCCTAGCTAGCTATGCGTTTTTATAAGTATATACTCGACCGGAAGTGTCGCACGTTTACTTTTGTCTAATACATTTTCTGTGTTAAATACGCTTACCACAAACTAAATGGCTATTAATACTACCAGTGCTTAAGGCGAGGCATTTTTAGTTGATGATCTGGTTTGTTTTTCTTAATTGCTGTTTTAGAAAAGCAATTTTTAAAGTGAAATAAATATACCTATAAGTATAAATGTTATAAAAAATAAAATTTATTGCTTGTTTAGAATTTAAGAGAAATTTTTATTAACGCACCTGAAATTATTATACCAGGTTGTTTAATAAGTTTTGTCATTCGATAAGAGATGGCGCTATAAGGTTCGTCGTTTTATTTTTCCAAAAATTGTGCTACTTTTTTTATGAACACGTGTGAAACTTTTTCATTTTCTATTTTCTCATTCGTATATTTACACATGTTCAAAGTTGACGTATCACAGTATTTTTTTACAATGGAAAGAATTTAATATCGTGCAGATAAAATTCTTATATTTGGAATTATAGCACCAGAACAAATTCATGAACGATTGTTAAAAGTACATAAAGACTCTTCATCTTCAATTAGAACAGGAGAAAGATGGGTTGCTGAATTTAAACGTGGTCGTATAAGTGTTGAAGATGATTCACGCGAAGGACGTCCAAAAAATGCATCAACACCAGAATTCGTAGCAAAAGTACAGAGTATGGGTTTGGAAGATCGTTAGTAAACCGAGAGAGATATAGTAGAAGCCCTAGGTATCTCATTAGGAAGTATGAACAATATTTTGGCTGAAGTTTTGGGTTTTAGAAAACTATGTGCGAAATGGGTGCCGCATTCGATAACAATGGAACAAAAATACATTCGAAAACGACTTTCCCAGTAACATTTGAAACGTTTTAGAAAGGGTAAAAACGACTTTGTCCGTCGTGTCAGCGCTATGGACTGGCCTTGGGTCTACCACATGATCATCGATTAAAATAAGAGGCCGGAGAGTGGTACTTCGGCTCCGAAGCGAGTTAGGGTCCAGAAATCGGCCAAGAAAGTGGTAGCTTCAGCTTTTTTTGAATGCAAAAGGAGTTTTGTTCGTGGATTACCTCCAAACTGGTAAAACAATAAACTCAGATTATTATTTAAATAAATACCTGGTTTGCAGAAGAAAAAAATCAGTTTTTATCAAGACAACGCACCCTTTGTGCATTGTGAATTCAAGTATAAATTGTTGCAACAGCCACCTTATTCGCCAGATTTAGCATCCACAGCAGTAATTAACGTCGATATCTGTTAAAAATCTCTTCTCTGCTAAACCAGGATTAATGTATTGAAGTTTTTCTTTCATTTTCTAGAAGACTTGACCAGGATACTACCACTGTTTAGACTGTTTGACAAATTTTATTTCATATAATGGAAAAATGCGAAAGGTGTTAATGGTATTAAATTGCTATACGATTTTATATTTTTGATATTCTCTACTAAAACATTAATCATTAGATGTTTTTACGATTTAGGATGTTTATAACACTATTCCACATGTATTGATTTCTCAATTGTACCCATCGATGTACAAGTACATTTGTAGCTAAAGTTAATAACTATTACACTGTTCAATAAGTTTTGTCGTTCGATAAGAAAAACACAATTTTATGGTTTGAAATACATTTTATTTTCAATATAACCCCCCAAACTTCAATACACTTGTGATCTAATTTATGGATACCACCCCTGAAGTGAGAATCCGGAAGACCGTCGAAATGCGCTTTCACGGCTGCTAGAGGTAATAGCAGCCGTGAAAGCTTGAAATTTTAGTTTCAGTGAATAGCTTAGAAAATTTTTAATATACTTATTCAAGTAGAAGTCAAAAATTTTAATTTTTGATTTAAATATTTTGTATTTCGTTTCATTGTGGCACTCGACCCTCAATTACAGCCCGGAGTAGACTTCAGACTGTAGACTCCATTCTAATAATTTATTAGCTTCTTTTAGTAATACCCCTTTTAAGAACATCTACACTCCGCGCAACATGAATAGGACCAACTGCATATATGACATTTGTAGTTGGTATAAACATGGTAGCGCGCTGGAATTGTTATTTTCGAAAATAAGAGGGTTGATAAAAAGATGTATGTAGGTACCAAATATAATTTTTGTAAAAGTCAGTGCAAATGTACGTTACTAATGACAATAAGTAGAGTAATTAAACGCCACTTGAATACGACCAATCTATAAAATAAAAGATTCGTTTGCAATAACAAAATACTTTATTGTTCAATAATGAGTACTTTTGCCATTATTTCTTATAACCTCAAATAGTCGGGATGGAATGGAAGTATACAGGGTTCTCAAGTAGTCAACGGGAAGTTCCGCCCAACTTCGTTTCAGCGCCTGCTCTAGTTCGTCAGCGCAACTGAATTGGGTAGCATTGGAGTACAATTTACGCGACAACCATCCCCAAACATTTTCTATGATGTTCAGGTCGGGGGAGAGCGATGGCCAATCGAGAACCTCCATGCCTTGTTCTTGAAACCAGCGTCGAACAATGCGCGCGGTGTGAATACTGGCATTATCCTGTTGGAAAATAAATGGCCCACCTGCCATAACGTTGGAAAATTTGTCTTTCACCTGTTGCAGCAGCTGGACGTACTTTTCCGAATTCTGTCTGCCCTTCACTATTACTAAATCAACAGGTCCGTTATAGGAAACAGCTCCCCATACCATGACTGAACCAACATCGGCTCGCCTTCGTGACTGAATCACTTCATCTTTACGTAAATCGTGGAAATAATAAGAAAACCCATCCGGGCCATCTAAATTAAACTTCTTCTCGTCACTGAAAATAACAGTTTGCCATTCTCTTGTCCACCCCCTTTTTGCTTGAGCAAACTGAAGACGTGCAGTGCGCTGAAATTCCTTTAAAGGAGGCCGTCGTTTAATTTTCAAACGTTTTAAATGCTGACAGGTCTTCAGTAACTTCTGTACAGTTCTTACCGATGCATTCGTTCCAACGTTATTCGCGATTTGTCTTGCCGTTAATGCCGAATTCGATGCTTCGCGTAATATGGCTCGACGTTCTCTCTTAGTTGTAACGGATGTTGTTCGCCCTTTAAAACATTTTCCATAATTCTCGGGATCCCTAATAAAATTGTTCACAACCTGGTGTGATCGACTTATTTTCTTTGCAGTAGCCCTTGAGGAATACCCTTCTTGATGGAACGCTTTAATTTTTCCAATTTCTTCCATACTTAAGCACTTCTGTCGTCCCATCGTTGCACAATACCCTTAATTACAGATGTTTGTTTATCCGGATACACGTTGTAACTCGACACTCATCCGGTAGCTTACTATTAAATACTGGTCGTATCCAACCGGCGCGGTGCATTTTATATGTATGTGGTACTTACGTCACCCAATGCATAACGTTAGGCACTATTGCGCAATAATGCGTATTATTTGCCATATCATACCATTATAAACTTGCATTGTATTTTTAGTAAATGAATTGTTTTTCAAACCACCGAAAGCTTGCAACAAGTCGGGTGGTCCTATTCATGTTGCGCGGAGTGTACAATAAATACAATATGCCAATAGACAATTTGCCGCGAGAGAAGAAAGTTCACCGCGTAGATAACTAGCCGTAGATACAGGAATCAATAATTTTAAAATGCTTACATTTCAGAGACAAGTATGAGTAATAAAGTAATAACAAAAAGTAATTAAAAAACATCATTATACAAATACTAGTAAAATTAAATTTTTAGTAAGCTGTATTTATAAATTGGGATTTCTCTGTGAGCGGGTTTTCCGAAAACAAAATTTGCAATAATATGCTAGATGTGTATTCTAGTGCCATATATACAGACCAAATTAAATAAAATAATTGGCTAGGTACTTGTTATGCTTATTACTTACCTAGTAATAATGTTATAATGGATGCTCGTTGCTGATTGCTTATTAGGTCACTAATGCAGAATACAGATACTAAAGCGAAATGTTTTCGTTAGTTTCCGGTTAGTTTAAGTGAAATATTTTCGTTAGTTTTTTATTTCATATTTTGAAGCGATAGCATCAAAATGGAAGCAGTTATTTAGTCATAACAAATCGTCAAACAGTTTTGGTGGTCTGAACAATGAAAAGAATGCAAGCGAGATTTTGTGTAGTTCATGGAGATATTACCAAAACTCTAAATGTAGTTCATCATGATGCCTCGACCAAGGTGGAAGTAGATAAAATCGTCGATCAAATTTAATAATGTGCACAAATGTAGAAGCCAATAGAATAGTATCGATCTTTCTTGTCAAGGTGCACTTCCTGGTGAGAGAGCTTTAAAGAAAATTGTGAGAAGAAAACGAAATCAAATTAATTATGTACCGCTAAATCCGGCAACGCTATTAATTAATAAAGGTAAATAAAACCTCTTACCACATAAATGTTCGTATTGTGTATGTGTTTCAACAATTAAGTTGTCATAATCAGCAGATAATTAATCACAGTGGCCTACCTGGATCCATGGTAATACTTGCACAGAACAATACCGCACAATTTTCCCCGCTAACCACTAAATACATACTGATTTATTTCACACTATTTAATATGTTGCCTAGCCTTAAAATTAATACTTGTACTAAAGTATTATACATCCCCGCTTCCACTTATGTACCTTTTTTTAACAGCTATATCTTCCAGGAACTCAAATAGGCAAGAATATGTTATCGGACCTTTATCATGTTATAAATATAATAATAACCAGGTGTTATGATGTTAATAATTATATATAAACATGTAATTATGTTCTTTTACGATGTGAATTAAATGAAAATTATTATTTTCTGCTATTCCATCGTTAATTCAAAAATTTCTGGCAAGTAGAGGTTCGAGATCTAATATTTACTTCCAGTCAAGTTATTATGATGTTAATAATTATATATAAACATATAATTCAGCGCAGAAATTTTTAATTGATTTCTGTGAGTTTAATTAACGATGGAATAGCAGAAAATAATAATTTTCACCAGGTGTTATGTTTAACACATGGTTTTTATTTTCCACAATAAATATGCTCTTGTAGCTGTTCATTTATTTATATTCCTGATTTAATGTAGACAATCAGCGGTTATACTATGATTTTCTTTTGGTGAAATACTGCAGCAGAATAAATTTTTTCTTTTTCTTTTTGAGAACATACTTCTGCGGGAGTAATTTTTTTTGGTGAAATACTGCAACAGAGTAAATTTTTTGTTTTTGTTTTTTATAAAATACTACTGTGGAAGTAATTTTTTTTCTGAAATACTGCAGCAGTTTGGCTCATGTATTGTTTATTACAATTTTGGCCTTTTATTTTTAAATATCCAATTCGTAATATAACTCGACTTTTTCATTCGCATTTCCTAAGAGAGATTTAATAGAGTTCTTGGACCGAAATGGAACTTGAAATTCGCGTTCTTTAAAAACTCTATTTAATTTTTTTGTAACTGAGTGAAACGGTAAATATATAAATTGTTTGTCTCGATCGTTTTGATCTGACTAGCAAGTGGTATCCCGGATTGTCTTTTTTTAAGTCAACTATCCTTATTGAACTAATGATTATTTCCGAATAAAAAAATTTTATCTGGCAATGTTCTTAATAAAATTTTGTATCTCACTTTTGTCAATGGAAAGCTAAGCAAACGATTGACAAGAAAACTGAAAGAAGCCATATTTTGTTGCATGCATTTGAATTCGCCGTGATAAACCCATTAACATTACTTTCTTTTTGAAAAATATTAATTTATATTTTATGATTATTTCTAATTACTAGGATATCTAAGCAAGGACAAGTTCATTGTTTTCTTTTTCTGCCGTAAATTTACTCCCCGGGAATTTTGAATTTAATCGCTTAATTACAATTATACTCTCATAACTATGTCTGTGTCAAAAATCGCGAAAATATCATCTATGTACATCCTATTCCACTCTTGGAAAATAATTGGCCTTATGTTTAAAATCAACTTCAAAATGATTATGAATAAATCCGCTATAAATAGAGAAAGATAATTGCCCATTGCTCTTCCTTGTTTCTGTTCATTGATTCACTTTGGAATTGGGAATAATTTCGAGACATACGTAGGATTGTCGATCGGAAATATTCATTTACTTTTTACGGTTCAATCTTATTTCTAAAAAGAAAATCAAAATATTTTAAAGTTTTTAGAATAGGTATCGAAGGAAACAATGACTTTACGTCAAATGACACTAAAATTTCCTCGTCTTCCAATTTACAAACTTTGATTATTTGAATAAAATCTACTGAATTGACAATTGACAAATTTTCAAATTTTTTGGGTAAATTTTTGTATTCATTAACTTTTTTTAGTGATGCATTAGCACTATAAAAATGATGCTGATTGTGCTTTATATGCCAAAATGAGTTACATAATATTCTAGTTTTAATGTATATATGCATGTATAAGTGCGAGCAAAATTATTACTTGCATCAGTACCTTATTTTAATAGTGTGATAGTATAGCGTGTACATCGGCTTTGTATTTTCACATATACATACGTCGCTGTACAATCGGCATGTAACTCCACGATCCCGGTCTTACGTAACATTTTGTAGATGTTAGTATTCTACACTAAATTCAAAAACAAGCGGCTACTTGTCTCTGCGGTTAATTATCTTTACGGCGAGCTGTTTTCGTGACGAGTTGTCTTCGTTGCGAATTGTCTTCGCGGTCGCGGCGAGTTCTCCTAGATTGAATATGCCTGCTCCTCTTTCTTCACTCGTTTTTTTCTATTATAATACTCAATAATATGTTGTAGAAAGTGCTGGATTATTAATTCTTGCATTTTAATATTTGTATGGTGTCCTATTTCATATTTTCATTAGAAACACATCGATATCTCGTAGACAACTATTAGAATTGACAAATTTCTGTATATTCTTTCACTAGGGGGACGACTTGTGTTTTTAAGTGCGACTTTTTTATAGGTATTTTAATATATGATAAATTTATTTTATATTAACATAGAGAAGAAACAAACATCTTAATTTTAAATCAAAAAACTGTGTTTAATAATTTTTCCAAATAAAAGCTTTTTCACACTTGCATCATTTAAGTTGCGGATCAGTAATTAGGGAGTCTGATAAAAGAGGACACTACTAATAAAAATTTTATTTATTTTTCGACTTGGCAATCCTTCAATAAACATCTATCAAAATTTGCGTTCATGCCAATCGTAAATGTGGGAGGTATTCAAATTTTCTTAGTGCATTAATATCAGAATTTTAGTAATTTGGATAAATTTTAATAAAGATAATCATTTTGCTATAAGCATTTCTTTCACGAGATCATAAACATCTGGGAAAATATATTTGGATTATAGAGTGAATTGTGGAAAAGTGTCGGCTCATTTTAATTTTTGAGCACTAAAGTATAATCGCATGTTATTTTCTGAAAATCGTGTAGATGTCTACTATTACTTGGGATGAATCTAAGCAATACTTAAGCAAGGTAAAATATTTTTCATATCAAAAAGAAAATATAACGATAATTTTAATAAAGATTTTTTGCTGTTACTATTTACACGAAGATTGTTACTGGAAAAGATTTTATTCAACGTGATACAGAAATATATTTTTTTATTTGGTAGAACTAGGTTACTACTAATGTTACCATTCTAGATTTTGGCGATATCAATTATTCTTTGCCGAGATTGCAGTTTTATAAAATTCAATATAATATGCTTCAATTAATTAACAATGGAGAACTTTGAAAAAAAAACTATTTTTTCATAAATTTTTCTCGCTATCTCAAGTATTTTTTAGCGTACTTGATCGATATATATATATATATATATATATATATATATATATATATATATATAGGTTAATATATAACTTGAATATTGTTTTAGTATTGAATGGAATCAAATTTCTTCCATGTTTTATTTGAAATTCCTTTGTGCGTTTCTTTTTTTTTAATTATCTTTTTCTGAGTCTTTTCCCATTTAGTGTATATCTATTAACAATACAAACTAAGAGATTTTGGCGATTATGCACCTTTTAGTAGAAATTAGGATAAAAATGTTCAGATCGTATCTCGTACAAAAATTCAAGAGAATCTATGTTGAAACGGATCTTAGATCTTGACCGATAGGCATAGATGGTCATTTTCGAAAGATCGAGAAAGTAAAGAGATGTGAAGAAGTGCCTCATCTATTAGGCGCGTAGCCAAGCACAGCTGTGTATTCGTGCTTATGACCCGTTTGTAACTTTTTGGATTATCGAGCCCACAAACTTTTGTAAAGCTTAAGTTTCGATACACCAAACGTAGAATAGAGACGATTTTCTTTGTTTAACGGCATAAAATAAATTATTATAATAAAATATTCCGCATTATGCATTATTTCAATTTAAGTTCCGATGTTGTGGATGTTATTTTTCTACTGTAATTGGAGACAGAAAAAGAATAGCTGAAACTCATTTAATTTAAGGAACAAGAATAGTACCAGTGAATATAAATAAATATTAACATCAAAAGACGAGGAAAAATCCATGTTTTCTTGAACAAAAATCGATAAAATGTAAAAGTCGTAAAAATAATTAAAAATACTTAGTTTTATTTCTGTGTGAATAATAATTTTCTAACGATCAGAAAATGTCCCATTAGAGTAATATCGCATACGAGGTATGGCATTTAAATAACGAGACTGCGCTCCTTCCATCGCTCAGCCGCATCGGGCGAGGCTGTAATTGGAATGTCTTTGACCTTACTACTTTCCAAGCAAGAACCCGTAGTTTCTTCGTCTCTCTCTGTTTGCTTTAGTTTACTTTCGAGCTTTAATTGTAGAGGACACTTACTTAGTAGTGCCGTGATAATTGTTGGCATAAAAATCGAGCAGCGAATTAACCTGAAATTCCTTGTCAAATTAAAAAAATCGCGAACAGAATGCTTACAAATGAAGGTGTTTGATGATAATGTTATGTCACGTGCGCGACTTTTCGATTGGTTGAAACGATTTTCTGAAGGTCGACGATGATGAACGTTCTGGTCGGCCTGTGACTGCAAGAACTGACAGGACCCTCAAGAAAATTAATGAAACTGTGCGGAAAAATCGACGTCTGATAAAACTTAAATATAAGTTTATTTGCAATAAATAAATAACATTTCTCTCTTATTTAATCGCCACACCTCGTACACTTCAATTATGTTTCAATTTCATAGACTTTCACGACTGGCGCTATTATTATTGTCTTGTTCGGGTTTTTATGTGCACTTGTAATAATCGACCCTATCGATATTGTTATAGGACAAATAGATATATAACTGATTCGAAGAAGCTGGCTGTATGAAGAGTGAAATATTAATTATTACAGCGACCACAACGCGAAAGTCGGAAAAAGTTTGTTATGAATACCACCTTATTTAATTGAAAAAATGTACGCATTTATTATTTACAATCTGACAATGTAAACCTACATTTAGTTTAATAAGTTAAAGTTGATCATTGATTATTATAATAAATAAAGAAAAACGAAATACTTAATTAAGTAAACCCTTAAAAAATATGAAGAGATTTTGTGCAGCCTCTAAGTAGGTCATTAATAACTTAACATTAAGAAACACTAAATGTTCATTGTATAATATGATTCTCGCCGCCTGCTAATAAAGTTAATATTCGAGGATTAAATGCACAGCTTTTCTCTTGTTATAGCTAATTACACAAAAAGTGGAACGCTTGTATATGTAAGTGTAGAAGATGCTAAATTAGAGCGTTAGAGATACAACGATGCTCAACAAGTTGTACAAGGTCAGATTTTTTAAAGAGTTTGAGATCCATTATTAAGAAAGTATTTTTAAAATTGATTGAATTGAAGTATACTTGTCTCATAGGTTTATTTTCATTGTACATGCATGGGAGTTTCCACGAAAATTTATTTAAATCCACACAATCAACGTAACGTAAATAGTTTTCGTTTAATATTTATGTATAGCATTGCATAATAAATCCTTTTTAATGAAAATTTATAAACACTTTTCGAACGTTAAACATCCACAAAAATAAACAAGGAACTATACATTCCTCTGTCGTTCAATATTGGCCGTAAAATCACGGTATGTTGTAAACAATACGACGCCTAAACTAAGTATAAGTGCTTAATGCAGTGAACAAAATAACAACTAGTGTATTTACACTAGAGTTAATTGGAGGTTCGTTCACCTATACGCTATTAAAATTTTAATTGAAATCTATTTATAAACAGTTTTTAGACGGGTCTGTTTTAATGTTTCCCAACTATTGCGTTTTTTATAATTGAAGATTCTTATAAAAGTGCACGAAAATAAAATTGTATATGTACTTAAGTATTTTATGTATGTAAAAAATGTACACTACATATGTTATAAATGTACATTACTATTAGTTCGGACAGCTAGTGAAATTTAGTAAACTCTTCTAAAAAATGATAAAATTGCGTTTAAATATAAATAATATATTTGCATTAGGTCCCCTTTACGGGATTTATAATCAATTGCAAGGCAAATATATCTTCTATTAGAGCACCTACAAATAACCATTGTATTTTACGACTCACTGCGGTAATTCCTGGAATAATCCATACCGCCATAAATACGATTATTTTTGAGATAATATTGTAAGCAAAAAACTTGCTTACCTGCCCTCACACTAGTCTTGCGTACCAAAATATGCATTAGTTTTCAAATAATCTTGCTAGTGTACGCATCACTGATATCACCGTATTTTTTATGTGTACTTCTATCTACATTTTCTGTTATTTATACTACAAGTGTCAAAAAATAATAAACAATTTTACATCAATTTTGTTTCATCTAAATATCTCTTTTTATTATCTTTCATCCTCATATGTCCTTTGGTCCTGCTGACTACTTACTGCATTTATAATCTATTGTTTTACTTTTATGTTATATCGTTTGCTAAACACAATATTCTAACTGGGTTAAAATAAACATTAATTAACTAAAATTGCAATCAGGAATGTTTTTAGATCACGTGATCACTGTCGTATGAAATAAGATGTCGACAGGAAGTGAGGGTGTCAACTTAAATACTATACAACCATGCTCAAATGTATTAGACACCTTACGAATTAATGTAAATACATACATATATAGTTTATATAGTTTAGTCAAAAGAGAGGTGATGAAAAAAAACTGTTGTGAAAATTATGTACAAAGTGTTATTTAGTAATATAGTACAATTTATCAATATTTTGTCGCTCCGTCCTTGGCCTTAGAGACAGCTCGCACTCGTCGAGGCATACTTGCTACTAAATTGTAACACTCTGCCGGTGGTATTGCAGCCCATATTTCGCGAATTTTTGTTGATATTTCTGTTTCTGACAGGCATTTATGTTCCGTGATATTAGTTTTTAAGATACGCCACAAATTTTCAATGGGCGACAAATCGGGACTTTGTGGCGGCCAATCCAATACCTCCACTGTGTTTTCCTCGAACCAACGCATTACAGCTCCCGATTTGTGGCAGAGCGCATTATCTTGATGAAAAATGTATTGTGGAATATCCTGGTCGAATAGTTTTAGCATAGACGGTTCTAATACTTCCTCCAACATGGCTAAATAGCGTTGGCTATTCATCCGTCCATCGCACAGGTACACTTCTCCAACACCGTATGCAGACATACAACCCCAAACCATAATACTACCGCCTCCAAATTTTACTGTGGGAATGATACATTGTGGTTCATAAGCTTCCCTTTGCCTACGCCGAACGTATAGTGTCCCAGGTAGTCCCCAAAGCTGCCAGGCAAAAGAAGAAAGTTAGCACTTAGACAGGATTAATTTTGTTTAATGTTACATGTAGACTGAATTGCATACAACGATGAAAATATTAGTCATGAAGATGTACTTACATACCTCGATATTCGATTCATCAGAACAAAGAATCTTCGACCACTTCTCGATTGTCCAATTTTCATGTTGTTTGGCCCATAAATACCGCTTCTTTTTATGAGCGTCAGTTAAAAGCGGTTTACGTCGCGCTTTACACCCTCGTAAACCAGCACGCTGAAGACGCCTTCTCACTGTTTGCGCAGAAACTGTTAAGCGATAACGCTGTTTCAGCTCACTGGCGAGCTGTTTCGACGATTTTTTTCTATCACTGAGAGCCAGTCTTTGTAAAATTCTGTCTTCTCTAATCGAGGTACAGGGCTTTCTGCCACTTTTTGGTCTGTTAATAAACGATCCACTCTCCTGATAGCGACTAATGGTTGTACGGACTGCACATCGCGGAAATTTTTTTTTGTTTTGCAATTGCAGCTATTGGTAACTTCTGCGAATGCAGTAGCACTATTTGGGCGCGTTCCCCTACCGACAACTCGCGTGTTTTAGGCATTTTTCTTCAACAAATAACTGACACAACGTGAAGAAATAGGATAATCTAATTGATCTCTACCACAAACTCACAAACGCACGTTGCTCACACACTGCTAGAATGACACTAAATTTCTAAAATCCACAATTTCCCCTTTCCACGTATTCTTTTCAATAGGGGATTAACTAGGGTATTCAAAAACGCATTTCTGTAAATACTATTAACTATTTTTACGGTTAATTTCCGTCAGACTTAGATAATACCGAGAATAAGGGTTTTTACCTGGGGTGTCTAATACATCTGAGCATGGTTGTATTTATATTGCTGTCAGATGCGATAATGTACTACATATCTAACCTATAAATCTGTAAATAACAAATGTAATAGCTGCCTACGTACGAGGGTAGTTTGACAAGTAGTAAGAATGGAAAAGAAAAAAGAGTTTTTTAAATACAAAATAATTTTTGTTTTAATATATTCTCCTAAAAGAGTAATACATTTATCCCAACGGTGCTCCAATGCCCTTATGCCATCTCTAAAATGCGATTCGGAAGGCTTGCAAAATACTCATTTACGAAGATGATAAGCTCGTCGTTAGACGAAAATTTCTTTCCACCTAGTGCCGTTTTCAATTTTGGAAAAAGGTGGAAGTCGGAAGGGGCTAGATCCGGCGAATAAGGCGCATGCGGTACTAATTGGTATGCGAGGGAGCGTTGTCTTGGTGAAGCAGAATCTTTTTCTTTGCCATTCCTGGCCGTTTAGCACGAATCTCAACATTTAATTTTTGTAGAAGTTCTGCATAATATTGTCCGTTTATTGTTGCACCTTTCTGAAGGTAATCAATGAGCAAAATGCCCTTTGAATCCCAAAAAATTGATGCCATCACCTTGTTTGCCGATAAAGTGGTTTTCGCTTTCTTTGGAGGTGCAGAACCACGTTCTAACCATTGTTTCGACTGTTCTTTAGTTTCGGGTGTACTGTGGTGTATCCAAGTTTCATCGCAAGTAACAAATCGCCTACAAAAATCAATCGGATTCCGCTTATAAAGGTCCAAACACTCATAGGAAATGCGCAAACGAGTGAACTTTTGATCAATCGTAAGCAATCGCGGCACCCATCTTGCCGAAAGCTTGGAAAGGCCCAATTCTTTCGTTAAAATGTGGTGTACGCGTTCTGTTGAAATGTTTACCATGTCTGCTATCTCTCTCACTTTGAGTCGTCGATCTTGCGTAATAATATTATAGATTTTTATAATCATTTCCTTAGAAGTCACGATTTTGGGTGCTCCAGAGCGTGCTTCATCAACACAGCTTGTTCTACCACGTTTAAATTAATTTTCCCATCTGCTTATTGTGGCGGATGATGGAGCAGATTCACCTAATGTTTCCCGTAACTCATCTTTTATTTCGGTAGCTTTCATACCCTTAATTATGAAGTATTTAATTACCGCACGATACTCTGCTTTTTCCATTGTAATAAAACGACGTGTTGCTTCTTTTTCAATCAGCTGTCAAAAATAAACTAATCAACCGATTTATCTAAATATCGGAATGTAAACATATAAATAGGCAACCTAAATTACAGTGCATTTGTTTTACCAATTAGAGCGCCACCTATTTGTCATTCTCACTACTTGTCAAACTATCCTCGTAGGTTACCTAAGCGTATGCTTATAAGGATGATGAAATAAATATGATAAATTAGCTGTTAGAACAATAATAAATAGCAGCGGTAAAATACAAGGAATAAAATAATATTTCCGTTTTAAGAAATAGTAATCACATATTTTCAGAATATTTGCATGTTCTCTCAAAATATTATAATAAATGACAACAGCAGCCAAGCATGCTCATAAGTATTTGGGGACAAGATCATTGTTTAAATAATGATGTTCGGTGTATTTTCTCGTTCTATTCTAACTAAGTATTTCCACGTTTACTGTAACTATATCTGCCTATTTCACCGCACGTACAATTTGTGAAGTAGTAATAGCGACACAAAATAAAAGGCACGACTGTCGTAGAGCTTGAAATTAACTATTTCTAAAATTGTGGTAGATATAAAAGACAGCTTCAGAAATTGGCTGGCTGCGAAACGGTACTGAGAGTCTTGATAAGACATGATTTCTATGGAATTTGCTGATAAATATTTAAAATGAAGACATGATTTTGGAAATGTTTTCTTTTCATTAACGAAAGAAAATTTAATTTTGGAAAACAAAATTGTATGACGTACAGTTAAAAAAAAATAAGTACTTAAAGAAACATTCGAATAGAATGGGACAATATTTCCACGGAAATAACTAAAAAAATGGTGGAATTTATGTCCAACCATTTGGAAGAATTTGTCAGTAGAGAAGAATATTCTACAAAATATTAAAAATTAATCAACTTAATAAATATAAATTTTGCATGTACGAATGAATGAATGGCACGTAAATTTTGTTGTTATTGTATTAATTCTAACGGGTCTTTCAATAAGAGGTTTCATTTTGATATGTAAAAAAAACGAGTATTTTTAAGCGAAATCATCGGGTATTTTTTTTAAATTGTAAAGCGGTGTGTATGCCATTAATAATGGTAAACAATATCAGCCAAATGGCCGTCACGGCTACGCTCGCAGGACCATATTCTTTTTATGAAATTTTCTATAACCAATTTGCACATTTACGGCTGTTTGTCCTTGATAACGAATTCCGTCTTTGAAGTCTTGAATTGATTGTGGGTCATTGGCATAGACCTTATCTTTCACGTAGTCCCTAAGAAAAAAGGCTAAAGGTGTTAAATCACAAGACCTCGGTGGCCAATTGTGATCGCCTCTTCGAGAAATTATACGGTCAGGAAATTTTTCACGCAAAAGAGCGATGGTATCGTTACTTGTGTGGCACGTAGCGCCGTCTTGTTGAAAATAAACGTCGTCCACATCAATATCTTAAAATTCCGGCCATACAAAATCATTAATGCGATAGCGCAATCCATTCACTGTAACAGTTGCTCCAGCCTCATTTTCGAAAAAGTAGGGTCCAATGACCCCGCCAGACCAAAAACCGCACCAAACAGTCACACGTTGAGGAGGATGGAGAGGCTTTTCAACAATAATTCTTGGGTTTTTCGAGCCCCAAATGCGACAATTCTGCTTGTTAACGTAGCCTCCGAGGTGAAAATGGAATTTTCGATGAAATTCCGGATTAGTTTTATGTATTTTAAGGACCCAATCAGCAAAGACACGGCGATGTTGATGGTCGATAGGCGTGAGTTTTGTGTTAACTGAACTTTAAAAGCCTTAAGACCTAAATCTTTATACAAAATACGGTGTAATGTTGTTTGACGAGAAATGGACAAACCTGGATTTTTTTCAACACTATGAGCTAGAATAGCAATATTCTTGGTTGTTTTTCAGCGACGTGCACGAGTTCGATTCTTCGCATCACTAACTTGTCTCAACAGCTCAAATTTTTCCACCAGTTTCACAATGCTGGCCGAGAAGGTGCTTCACGACGTCCCAAAAATGCTTTAGTTTTGCGAACTGTGACCGCGAAATTTTCACCATTTTTGTAGTGAATTTTAATAATTTCAATGCGTTATTAAAGCGTATACCGTTCCATTTTTATTAATGGTGTAGTTTTTACTTGTCATCTGTCAGCTAGTTGCAGGTTGAGTAATGATAACTGTTAAAATGGCGGGTTATTGAAAATGAAATGTCTTATTGGAACACCTTTTATTTTTTTGGTATATTATAGTGTGCCTAAATACATGTAATTATTGCAATTAGTCACTTACCTTAACAAGTAATAATGTACTGTAAAAATTGTAGAAATTAATTAATGCAATTATTGAAATTATTCCATTTAACGTTCATTTCGACTGCTGTACGAACATGGATGAGAGTGACTCTGTGTAGATAGCAAAAATTCAATGATTATCACTTTATTGAAACTAGTTCTAAAGTTTTGTTCTGTAAGTTATACATTTCTACTGCTGTCAATAAACAGTTTGTTATCATTTACGTTTAAATATAATATACTGTTAGGTTTTATTATTTAAAATTAATGAGTCATCAAATGGAATATTCGTTCTCAGTAATGTATTAAGATTAAACTAAGGTAAATGGATTTGAATATATTACAATGCAAATATACATATTTTAAATTTTGAAGTGTACCGGAAAATCATTACCGGTTCTTCTAACAGATGTCGCTAGGCTTAGGTATGCGATATTATGATTTGACATATATGTCATTTTATTCTACCGACATCATGCTTCAAAGCCATACATGTTATATTTTACGTAAGTAACACTGTCATAGATTTATACCTCCTTGAAAATGTCGAGTTTTTTGCCCGAAAAAAGTGCATTTGCAACATGGCACGCATTACTTTTTTTACTTAAGCAAAAGAAAAAAACCGCTGAAAGTCATCGTTTGCTAGTAGACACTTACGGTGAGCGTGCTCTAACCATAAAAACATGTGAAGCGTGGTTTCGACAATTCAAAAGTGGTGATTTCGATGCGAAGGACAAAGAATGTTCTGGTAGACTGAGAAAGTTAAAAGATGCGAAACTGCAAGAGTTATTGGATGAAGACCCAATCCAAACTCAAAAACAATCGGAAGAAGCGTTAAATGTCGCTCAAGAAACGACTAGCGACCGATTACGAACAATGGAAAAAATCCAAAAGATGGGAAAATGGATGCCACATCAATTGAATAACAAGCAAATGGAAAATCGAAAAATCATCTGCGAAATGCTGTTCCAAAGGTATAATCGGAAATCATTTCTGCATCGAATAGTGACGGGTGATGAAGTATGAATTTATTTTGAAAACCTTAAGCGCAAAAAATCATAGTTATCACCTGGCGAAGCCGGTCTGTCGATTCCAAGGCCAAATAGTTTTGGTCGTAAGACAATGCTCTGTATTTGGTGTATTACGAACTGTTGAAAACTGGTGGGACAGTTAATACTGGTCATTACCGACAACAGATTATTAATTTGAACCAAGCATTGATTGAAAAACGTCCAGAATGGGCCCGAAGACACGGTAAAGTGATTTTACAGCACGATAACACTCCGTCTCATACAGCAAAACCGGTCAAGTAAGCGTTGAAAGCACTTGGATGGGACGTAATATCGCCCCTCCGTACTCTCCAAACCTTTCCCTGTCCGATTATTACCTTTTTGGAACGCGCGTTTGTAGAGCAGCACTTCGCCAATTTCGTAGAAGTTAGAAAATACATCGATGAATAGTTTTGCTCAAGAACAAACAGTTTTTTTGGGATGGCATCCATAAATTGCCTGGAAGATGGGCAAGATGTGTAGAATCAAATGGCCAATATTTTGAATAAATACATTTTCCCATTTTCATGAAAATTATGTAGTTTTTTTACGAAAAAACCGGTAATGACTTTGCGGTACACCTGGCAATTGTACGACTGTAAAAAAAAAAAACTATAAATATATAAATGTGAATAGAAACAATTTGTTTCACTATTTAGTATATAAATGAAATGTTTATTTTAATTATATAATATTAAAATAATAATAATTTGTTGATTTGTTTTCATGATGATATCTGTTTTTTGTAAATACACTTAATAAGACCTCATCGTTTCTTGAAAAAGAATATTTTTTAAGATTCAGTAACTCGAAAATGTGATAGACCATTAAATTCATGGGTCCTACAAACACATTTTAAAAATTTTTTTACTGAAAATTCTACCGTTTATATATGTTTCTAAATATAGCACGTGATTTGACTTGTAAATTTATGGATTTCGTGACGTAATTTTGTTGCGAGAATGTACATGACATTGATTTTATTATTTACTGTTCTGTATTAAAATATATTATGGGGATATATGTATACTGTCACTTATTATTTTACACTTTCAGTAAACGTAAGTTAAAACATAAAAAATTAAGTTGTATGTCAAGATGTAATGTTTTTCCTCATTCAAGTTTGAATATTGATCCTAACAAACATAAATATACAAGATGTTTATTGTTGAATGTAACAGCTGCACATAAAATCTTGCTATTTTCATAGTTCGACAATAAAGTATATATGTACATTTACAGTGAAAATCTTTCGCTTATTCTATTCCTTGTCTCAGAATAAGAAGGAATGTCTCAAATATCCTGCTAAAACGCGGAACATATAGCTTAAAAATGTAACTTACCATAAAAATGGAACATAAACAGTTGTAAATATAGTAGTTTGTCAACAATATTAAGCTTTTTCTTTATTATATAAAAATAAATGAAAAAAAATTCATTTTAATGGAAGTATAATTGTACAAATGTTACTTTTTGGATTAATATATACAACCTATTCAAAATTAAGATTAAATATTATTAAAATAAATATTTCATGAAATTTTCTTCTTCAATAGAAAAGTAATATATACGAGGGAGCGTTTTTATATTCGCGGAATGGGGGACAAGGGGTGGAAATAAAAAAACCAAATTATTTTTCTTTTTCAATATATTCACCTGCAAGACGGATACATTTTTCACATCTTTCAATTAATTTATTTATACCCTCATAAAAAAATGATTTCTCTTTATCTGCAAAATACGCCGAAACTGCCTCCTCGTCTTCATCATCGGCAGTAAATTTTTTACCCCGCAGCTCTTTTTTCATTTTCGGAAACAGGTAATAATCACTCGGGGCCAGGTCTGGGCTGTAGGGTGGGTGATTCACAATTTCGAAGCCCACCTTATGCAGGGCAGCTAACGCAACGCGGCCCTTGTGGACGGGCGCGTTGTCGTGCAAAAGCAGAACACCTTTTGTCAATTTTCCCCGTCTTTTCTCTTTAATGGCTTCTTTTAGTCGCTCTAATATTGAAGCGTAATATTCTCCGGTTATAGAAACACCTTTATCTTTATAATCAATCAACAATATTCCTTCCGAGTCCCAAAATACCGTTGCCATGAGTTTCCCAGCTGATTGTGACACTTTAAATTTCTTGGGAGGTGCTGTGCCCTTTTTATGCCACTGCATGGAGTCTTGTTTGGACTCAGGTTCATAATGATAAACCCAAGTTTCGTCTCCAGTAACAATTCCACTCAATACACCATCCTTGTCTTCATTACAGAGGTCCAAAAATGCACGCGAACACTCTACGCGCTGTTGTTTTTGCGGCGGCGTGAGCATTCTCGGCACCCATCTTGCGCTGACCTTAGATATGCCGAGATGATCGTGTAGGATTTTAAAAATTGTTGTACCGGATACTCCAACCATTTCTGCGAGTTGGTCGAGCATCTTCGAGTACAATTTGTTCAACTTTTTGGATAAGTGCTGGCGTGGTCACCTCAATGCTCCTGCCCGGCCTCGGGTCGTCTTCAAGGGATTCCCTTCCTTGTTTAAATAAACTATGCCACTTGTACACCATGGTTTTTCCTGGACAAGAGTCGCCGTAAATCAATGACATCTCATTCATTATGGTCGCGACTGATATTCCTTGCCTGTTAAGGAACTTTATAACGGCACGATATTCAATTTTTTCCATATTTCACTTTTCACTCCTGATTATGTTACTTGGTTGACGATAGCTCAAAGACTAACTGTCTAATAACAACGAAACTTCGTATTTATACTAATCATGAGTCGCTGCACAGGCCACGCCCCCAATGCGTCTACTCACCCCTCAACAACCCGCTCATTCCGCGAATATAAGAACGCTCCCTCGTATATATATATACTACTGTGGGCAAAAAATATTAAGACTTTGTTCATAATTTTTAAATTCTTAATTTATTCTTCCAACTCTATTTCGTCCCCCTCAAAATAATCCCCCCCTGGCCCCAATACGCTTGTGCCAACGTTTCTTCCAATACTCGAAACAGTTGTTAAAGTCAATTTCAGGAATAGCCTTCAATGCGCGTAGCGATTCACGTTTAATGTCTTCAATTGACTCAAAACGGTTTCCCCGGAGCGGTCGTTTGAATTTGCTGAATAGCCAGAAGTCACACGGAGCTAAATCAGACGAATACGGTGGTTGCGGCACAATATTGGTTGAAAATTTGGCGAAAAACTCACGAAGAATTAATGCAGTATGCGACGGTGCATTATCGTGGTGCAAAAACCAAGAGTTGTCGGCCCATAATTCTGGCCTCTTTTTACGAATAGCATTGCGCAAACGACGCATAACACTCAAATAGTATTCTTTGTTGACAGTTTGGCCGGTCGGAAGGAATTCAGAGTGCACCACACCTCGATAATCGAAGAAAACTGTCAACATAACCTTGATGTTTGACTTGCTTTGACGTGGTTTTTTGGGCTTCGGCTCACCTTTGATACGATATTCGGCCGATTGATCGTCTGTTTCCGGGTCATAAGCGTAGATCCAAGTCTCATCTCCAGTTATGATGCCTTTCATTTTGTCTTGATAGTCGGAAAGCATTGTTTCACAGACGTCAACGCGTCGTTGTTTTTCGAAAAAATTGAGTGATTTTGGAACAACTCGTGCGTTCACTTTTCTTAGGCCTAAATGATCTTTCAAAATGGTTTTCACTGATCCTTCCGATACTCCAACGATGCCAGTAAGGTCTCTGACTGTTAATCGTCGATTCTCAAGCACCAATTCCTTGATTCTATTGACGTGTTGATTATCAGTTGATGTTGATGGCCGTCCTGGACGTGGTTCTCCATCAACGCGTTCTCGACCCTCTTCGAATAATTTGTACCAATCAAAAACACTTGCTCGCGACAAACAATTATCACCGAAGGCCTTTTGCAACATTCTGAACGTTTCGGCACCAGAAATTTGATTCCGTACACAAAATTTAATGGAAGTTCTTTGTTGAATAATTTCACTCATTGTAAAAATCGCCGAATGCACTTTTTGTACTTAAGAAAGACAAGCATATACTAAACACTAATGATTCATCATACCAACCTAGAAAAAAAATATTTCGACGAATGGGTTTTCGCGCGAAATTTGAATTAAAAAGTCTTACTATTTTGTGCCCACAGTAGTATATATGTATATATGTATATATTTGTAAGTCATAAATTATCGATATTCATATCAAATTATTTGTGAAATTCATGGTAAAATGTAAACTACTGTTAAAATTTATTAGAAAACCCCATCAAAAATACAACAAAGATTATAAATATTGAAACACTAGCAATACAACTAATCGGATTCACTAGTCCTTGACAATAAATCACTTTCGCTGTCACTGTTTCCAACACAAATATTAAATGGTTCCACAATATCGTCCATTAACCCACCTAAGTCCCACATTCTTTTTTCTACTTTAATCACATGGTTGATACAATTCTTCCAATTATCCATTGCAACATTTGTAATTGCTTCCGTCAAAAATTTTCATACATGTGACATTTTGAATGTAGTATTTTTTGAAGTGACTTCACTTTTTATTTGTGCCTAAAACATTTCAATTGGATTGAGTTCACAATGAGATAGTGATAACCCTCAATACAGTTTTATTTGCAGCAGCTGGCATTTGATCAGTTACAGACATATATATTATATTGTTCCTTATGAAGACATACTGAATGCAATAATTCAGCACTAACATTTTTGCATTATACTTAATATTTTTGGAACGTAACCAGTCTTGGATTGCAGCTTTCCTCCGTGAAGAAGTTGGAAGACTTTCCACTTTGCGTGAATGATATGATGCATTGTCCATTATGATAACAGCATTATCTGGCACCCTAGGCAATACTTGTTCACACCATTCCTCAAATAATACCATTCATTTCATCATGGTAATCAGCTGTGTTTTTATCTTCAAAAAGCAACAGTCCATTCTCTACAAATCCTAATTCAGATCCTATGTGGAGTATTATTAATCACCGGCCTCTACCACTAGGGCTTTTTAATCATGTTACTATTAGTAGCCTCACTAAGTTTCAGATCAAATACCATCAACTTTCAGACCAAATATCGTGCCTTTTATTTTCTCTATTAATTGATCATTGAGAGCCCGAGATGTATGGTGGATTTTTCGACTAATAGTGTTATTAGACAAAGGTATCTTCGAAATTAATTTTTCTGCCGACTCTTCCAGCATACTATTGATTATGTCGGTAATATAAGCTCTTGTGCGATGGTGTGAGGTTCCTCGCACTTTGCTACTCTGTATGCGATTTTAAAAGAAACTAGCTGTGCGGTACTTGATACTGAAGCTTGTTTACTAAACACACTTTTTTGCTTTTACATTTACTCGGACGCTAGAATTTTTAAACAGATCACAATCCACGGTCCCCTTCATTGTTTACTTCTACTGAAGAAAGCCAAAATTCAAATACTTATCATCGTGTTTAAGATATTTCTAGTTTCTTTGCTACCTCACCACCACGATGCTTGATCACTCTTACTTGAACAGTCAACTTGCTTATTTAATAAAAATGCTTTCATTTTCCTACGACTCCTCTGGTAGCGAGCGTCTTAAAACCGTTTACTTTTCTTCCTTCGATTGTTATTTAGAACAACGAACTTTATACTGGCCGCCCCACTTATTTGAAACTTTAACGACACTTCGGCAATATTCGATAGTATGCTAGTAAGTCTACAAGAAAATTTTATAAACTTTACCAAGATTCTATACTTTTCTGGAATTATCTATGTGCTTTGATAACGTTGCATATCTTTTTAGAAAGTTCTACAAGCTACGAAAACGATCTAGTCTAGATGCTCTAGAAAGTTCCACTAGCTTCGAAGCCGTTTCGAAACGTTCATTTTAGAATATTCCAGACCGCTGTCTGCCCGCGTTTGCAGGAGTGCCTCGCGGCGCCCCTGTTTATTCTCTACGGCGCACACTTAGAGAATCCTTGCCATAGATCAATGCTTATTGCAAGAAGTATTATTGTCTATGTGGGTTCAAATACTTGTATTTTTAAGAGTAAAACTCAGTTCTTGCTAAGAAAAGTAAAATTATAATTTTGTTGTTGATTTAGGAATTGTATAATGTATAATAAAGAAAAGTATTCCTATGCATATGCATATATGTGTATGTATGTAATTAAAAAGTATTTAGACATGCATTACTTTATTTTGGCTCGTTATATTTTCATATATAAAATTTATCTTTGTCATGAGCATTCAAATAATATCTAATATTTGAATCGACTTAATACGTACACATATGTACATTTGAATATCAATTTGTGTGTAATTGTTGTGTAGTGTGACGTTTAAAATAAGAATGAAACATATAGAGAGCGCAACTTATTTCGAGGGAGACTTTCACTTGCCGTTTATTTCAAATATCGGTAACTGTGTTTATTGTTCATATGTAGACAGTGATTTGACCAAAAGGAGACCATTTTTAAGAGCACAATATTCCTACCTTTATTAAAGAAAAAAAATGCGGTGGTATTGGAACGTGTAAATTAATTAAAATAAAACGACAGCAATAGTATTTAATTTATTAATGCGTAAAAAAATATTTTTGGGTCAGTGAAATTGTCCTTGAATTTTTTATATCCTCACTCTCTTATTTTGAATAAAACTTAAGAGACATACTTGGGTGCGATTATAATTTTTGTTTTTTAATTACTTTTGTTTTTTATGTTCATTAATCTTTAAGTATCTTTTAATTTAAAACTTTTTGTATTCAAATAAGATATATTAAGTGAAAATCTTCTAATAAATATTAAAAATGATTATCGCACCAATTACTAACATTGTACATATTAACATATTAACATTGTATATCTTTCGAACAGTAAATAATGGTGTTTTTATTAATTATTATTTTATTAATTCGCAATTAAAAAAGGACTATTAAAACTCTTACACGTTTATTAAACATAAGTACAATAGAAATGAACTGTGAATTTAATAAATTGGATTTGTAACGTCCGGTCTTGCGCTTTATAGAACTTTAAATCAACGCCCGTGTTCTTACCTATCTACCGATCCTCTCGCTTAACTTTCAGGGTGCTAACTAGCTCAAACTACATGTTGACAGTGAGAGGGATTCCCTATTAATACGATGTAATAGAACGCTACAATATTGTAACATCGAAAGCCCCTATGCTAATATTGAAACAAGAGATCAAGAGAAATACGTTAATTATTCTTTTAACTAAAACCCTGTTGTAAAAAAAAAGTTCGGCTCTATACAAGCTTATTGTGTGTTCAAGTTTTGGTGATACGCGGTATGCAACAAGATGTTAAATATTAAATAGGCATTTCAGCAAAAAAAGAAAAGAAACGCTTGCATTACAGTTCGAATTTCCTACTATAAATTTATATGTAATAATCATCCCATTCTATACGTATAGTTAGTTCACACAAAAATAATACAACAATAAATGTGCTCCTTATTGGGCGCTTCACAATGGCAAGAACAGAGCACACACACAAAATCATTGCTAAAAGAAATTATACGGATTAATAAAGTTCAGCTTTCGACTGAAGTAATAGTTACTTAAATATTGAATGAAATAACAAAAGGTAAAATTTGACTGTGGTTTTCAAAAGCAATCGTTTAAACGAATTAAAAGAAAAACTATAATAGTTGGCTGATGGCAAACTATTTACTTGTTCACGAGAAAAATGGACAATTTAATGCTCTTGTGTAAAAACTTGTATGTCAGATGTTATTCTAGGATAAAGTATAATTACTGGCTAAAACAGCAGTACTAATTTAGATTAGACATTCAATACACAGCAACAATTCTTACAATAATTTATAACTTGAACTTGGGACATCTTCAGGCCCTGAAGATATTCCATACAAATGGGTTCGAAACGTCGGCAGATATACAAGTAACGCGGTTCCATCCCGGAAGCCCAGAAGCAGGTCACGACCGCGGAAGTCTACGTCCCAGATTATAATCAGTGATTTTTATAGTTTTTTGTACGCTGATTACGACAATTATCGACAATTAGACATTTTAGGCACGTAAGCATTACAGTATTTAATCTTAATAATTAAAATTAAGCTTAGACTGGGCGTGTAAAATATTATAAATAATACATTTACAAATGAATTTGGTCGGAAGGCAACACTGAGTAACTGTCAAACCTTTGTTCGATGTCCAACGATTCCACAGCAGAAGAAAGGCAAAACTAAGTTTTGAAGGGAAGCGAAAACGACTATTAAACAAGATCATTCAGCTTTACTACTTTTGTGTTGTTTTTATGAAAAATATTTTGTTACTTACGATTTTAATAAAATATAAAATAAAATATACATTCCATAAATTTTTGTATTTGGGTTACTATTCCTGAAATGCATCCATTTTTGTGAGAAAACCCTACGTGATAAACAGAAACGGTTTTCGTTTTTTAGTACGGCACCGAAAACACACAAGAAAAAGTGACTAAAGTTAAAACAATTTTAAAAAAGTATTTTTTTGCAGACCTGTGTAATTAATGCATCTACATAGAGTTAATAAAAATTCGGTATTTGATTAGTTTCACCAGTCCACTTTTGAATTTCGACTAATAACTTGGAATTGTTTGTTCTATACATGATTTAATAATTTGGAATGAGATGTATTAAGTAGTTAAGTTAAGAAAAAATAGGATTGAAGACATTAAAAGAGGAAGATTACCTCATTAGACAAATTGCATCGAAAATTCATCGTAGCCTGAAGATAATTAATAATAAAATAAGTAAAAATAAGAAAAATCAATAAACATTACATTTATAAATGAATTAATTATTAACACTAAAGCTATTGGAATAGATTACCAAATAAAGCATTAGCATTCTGTACATAAAACATTCGCTCTAGCTTTAGGAACCAGAAAGGTGTGATTAGATCGACTTGAACCTCGAGGAACAATATAGTGCAGTTGAGAACAACGAATTATTCTTCGTTTACTTATTGACTATTCATTTACGGCGAGGAAAATTAAACGAGCTGTAGCGATTTATACTAGTTTAAGGATGCCATGAAGAGTAATTAAGAACTACAAATATTTTAAAACGACAGTCGTCTGCAATAAAAACGCTTTTTCCAATGTACCTCAAGATAACGAGGCTAGATTTTGGAAACTAAGGAAAAGATCATCTTAGATTCTATTTAGGTGGTTTCTATTTTGATGGATTTTAGAATAATTGTTATGACCTACGAAAGAAAAAAAATATTAAATGGGGCGCCACAACAATGCTCGGGGCTAATTTTATAAGAGAATACTATGAATGTCTCAAACATAATACACGGTTAATCATGCAGCAAGAGTTGAAGATATTGGGTTAAATTATAGAATTATCAAGAATCTTTTCAGATTTCAGTATTATTAAAAATTTATGGGGTTAGTTTTCTTAACTTATTTGTTCGATAGAAAATAATACCAAATAATAGAACTATTAAAATAATTTAAGTGCACGAAATTACTTGATATCGCACATTTGTGAATTTTATTTATACACCATTGCTAGCGAGAGTGCTAATCTATTGTGGTCTTTGTATCTCGTTCTCGAACATCGTTCCTTTAACTAGACTAGACTTTCGCTAGGGGATACTCCTTTCCCATTGTAGTAACTGCGATTTACCATACCCTCACATTGGTATAAGACATCGTTTCCTTTTCTACTTGGCAGAATCTACATATGGTTTCTCCTGTCAAGTTCTTACTATTCTTATTTTTTGAGGTTATAATGCTCTGTTAATAGATCCACTATCATTCTCACAGATTTTTTGTCCCTACTTAATGGGTGGGTAGCAAATTTAGGCGACTGTTCTCCAAGGATCTGTTTCACATGGTTTGACTTAGGAAGCTTTACCACCGCTTCCATGATCTATTTTCAGACCACTTTCTCATGGCGATTTTTCACTGGCCTTATAAGCTTCATGCATTGAGGTCCAGACTATTGCCACCTTTTTGCATGCATTTAGCATTGCTTGTGTGTCTGACAAAATCGCCACGTAGCTTATCCCATATTCCCTATTAATTTATTCAACACGTTGATGTAACGCAAATACTACTTCTGGATATTCGCCCCATCTTTAAGATCGATTTTATAGTTCTGAATTTTCAAACCATGGTATCACTCGGCTTAGGAGAGTTCGTAATTGGTGTTTACAGTTGGACAATAAATATTATTATTATTGTTATTATTATGGTTAGTACCGTAAACTTGGCTTATAGCAGTCTGTACATGATCCCTTACTACTTATATGTATGTATGATATATGGAATTCTATAGGTGGTAAACTCGATGTCACTTCAAATGTTGTTATTGAAATTCTCGTGGCTTTCGTGAATATTCATATTAATACACATACTAAATTTGTTATTTTTTTACGTTATGTTAATTCAATAAATTTGCTTAATTAAAAAAATGCGCGTTCTAATTATCGCATTTTCAAATCTAGAACTTTTAATTAAACATTGTTAACTATTATGGTTTTATGGCTTACAAAATTAATTTACTTACATACAAAAGACTTTAATTTTGATTTCTCTATTGGCAAGCAAAAATATTTTCGTTCTCATATATAAACTTTATCAATTAAATTTCTAGTTAAACTAATGTCACAGAGTGTATATCTTGTCTACAAAAAGTACTTAGAATCTCGGTTGTAGTAAAGTATTTATAAATTAAATCGAATTATAACCGGTTGCTCTAGGTCAACGATGCGGAAACATTCAACGCTTAAATATTTTTCTTCTATTTCACTATAAAGTGCGAAATATTCACGAAACAAAAAAAGAAAGACAAGAAAGCTTAAATTTAAATACTACCAACTTATGCCAGGTTCGGCTACTATTAACTAAACATCATAGTAATAATAGAATTATTTTACTGCAGACGAATTTAAATATATAATTTAAAATTATTAGCACTCCATAAAAATATACGTATATGGTATATATATGATTATGTGAAAATATACGCACATATAATGATCAATTATATGATACTGTGGAAACTTTGTTTGTTTTTAAATTGTGAAACTGAACTTTTTTAAAAATAGTAATTCTTAGTGACGCCATCTATTAAAGACATATGCGTCGGTATTTTTATTATCAATATTATGTCAAAATATCATGACATTTGCATCATTAGAAGCAGAGAAATTGCGCATAAAGTAATAGTGTGTATTTGGCATTGGTCAAAAAATTTATTTTGAACAAAGAGCAAATATCAAATTCTGTTGTGTGGTGTAAGTGATTTAGAGACGGTCGTACGAACATAAATGACGACGAACATCTTGGTGCAAAAAAATCTGTGGTTACAGAAAGTAACATTGAAATTGTGCGTGAATTTATTAGAAATGAGCCCAAATTCTCATTGCGATACGTAGGACTCGAATTAAATACTTCCAAATATTCAATTCATCGCATTTTGACACAGCATTTGGAACTGAGAAAGGTTCGTACCACACAAGCTAGCTGATGATCAAAAATTGCTCCGAATTCAACATTGTACAGACTTAATTAAAGACTCAAAAGAGGACGAAAACTTCATATATTCTATTGTAACGAGCACTGAGACGTGGTGTTTTCAATATGATCCAGAGACCAAGCGTCAAAGCTCTAAATGGAAGTATCCAAGCGAAGAAAGACCGAAAGAAAGCCATTTGGAGAAGTCAAAAGTAAAGACAATATTGATTTGTTTTTATGATTCGAATGCCATAGTCCATAAAGAGTTTGTACCAACTAGTCAAACAGTCAGTGCTATATATTATCTTGAAGCGTCTTTTGGCGCATATTCGTCGTATACGCCCTCAATATCGTGAAAATGGTAGCTAGCGTTCGTTACATGTTAATGCACCATCTCATCGCTCGACGCTTATCACTGATTTTCTAACTACAAATGGCATTTTAACCATTCACCGTATTCACCGGATTTGACCTTTTGTGATTTCTATCTATTCTCTAAACTACATTGCCAGGAAAGGACAGCGTTATGTCGACGCCGAAGCCATTAAAAAAGCGTCGACAGCGATCTTGAAGGACGTTTCTAAAGATGAACTTAAAAATTCAATCGACATGTTAATTGACTCCGCAAAACGTTGAAGACAAATACTTTGAATAATTCAAAGCCATTAATAAAAATAAGAAGGGTTAGGTTAAATCAAGTCAAATTTAAGATTGTATTATTGTAAACATATAAACAATATACGTATTATAATAATGCAATATAAACTAAATAAGTGCTATTGAAATTAAATGTTAAACCTATTATATCTTTGTAATAATTAAATAAGTAAGTCTTCGTGGATTGTCCCTTGAGGGATAATTGTATAATTAATAATTGATAAAATCGACTTTAATACCCTCCAATTGCCTTCGGCAATTATTAAAAGATGAAGAAAGTCGAAATTTCTATAATTTCGACGTCATTTTTTTTGCTGTCGTTTGCAGTAATTTCTGTCTTATTGTTGTCATGGTTTAATTACAACTCTTCTTTAAGTAAAATGTCTCAAGGATACTGAGTATTGTGCGGTTCACGTTTAAAAAAGATACGAATAAGACTGTAATAATGGATGTTTTCGTCGCTAGCCATTCTTGGAAACTTGTTTCAAGGCAATGTGTTATTCTGTATGGTAAGTAATGTGGACACGTGCGAATATCATCGTATAAAATTTATTTTTAAATATTTGTCATTTACTAGAAATGCATTATTGCTTTCTAACAATAAGTAATAATTATGTATGTAATAAATGGTTTGTATAATATATGTCTATGTAAACTTAATAATCAAATTATTATATTATTTATTCGTTCTACCTTAAGAATAAAGTACACAATAGGTGTTAAGGTTATGTTTAAGTGATTGACTTAAAATCTTTCTCCTTTATTTGCACAAGACTTATATACACTAAATATGTCTATATAGTTTTGTAAATAGAAAATTAATTTTTAACTCCAGTTTTATTTATCCTTAAAAATGTATAATTACGGAACTGGAAATGTAACATACACTAATAAATTTTTGAGGTTTATTAAAATAAAGGACGTTTGTTAAGTTGATTATAATTGTTTGTATTAATATCGCGAGTAGAAAATTTATAATAAAAACATTACTAATTTGTCGAATATATAGATTTAATAAATTATAAAACAAAAAGAGGTTTTACAAAACGAAATTAATCATTATCCTGGTCCTGTTCGGTTTCTAATTCGATTAGGGAAGCTGAACTTATATCTTCACCGAATATAATGACAATTTGTTCCACATCATTTTGTATTTCATCTATCTTTCACCTTTTTTGTTTAACAATAAGAGAGAAATATTTAATATAGTGGAATCGTTTATCTTTTTTAATATGTTCTACATTAGTACCTCAAAAGTAAACTATGTTAAGAAATAATTTTTACAAAAATAATCTCCACTGCGTGATTTAACGTATTAAATTCTTGTGGAAAATAGCTCCAAGTCTCTAGTTTCATTGTTATGCACTTACTATTTCAGTGTTCTGTTTAAACATGAAGTTTACTTTCAAGTTTATCCCCCAACATTTTAGAATTGGTGACGTAACACAGTTTAACTCTCAGTTGCTGATATAGTTTTACCAATTAGGCTCGATTACTTTCAATTTCAATGTTACTTACACCATCTCACTTAGGTGTAACATGCAGTGATGAGTTTTTAATCATATCTAATATACTCTATTCTTAGCAATAATTATCATACTTGTGTCTTATATTTGATACCAGGAATAATAAGTTTCGATTTAACATTTTTTGTTTTATCGCAATATTTTTCTCGTGCGACCACTTTTCTATGTCATCTATTCTCCAGCTACTTGTTATATTATAATTTTTTCCACTCTTCTCGAATGGTAAAACTTATCTAAAACTATTATCGAATTGATTGGCAAATTAGGTTGGGCGGTTGATTTTAAAACCAATTTTCATACACTTCTGGACATATTGGATCTACAGAAATTTGTACATAGAAACGTAAATTTTGCTCCATCGATTGAGCCATTTCATTGTCCGCATGTATTAAAGCATAACGCAACCACGACCACTTGGAGTAACAGCGTGTGTTGATACCTTTTCGACAAATGCTTGTCCACAAGATTGAATAGTGGTATCAGTTCATACTTTAGTTGCAAATAAGCTTGTTTTCCCATGTTTCATCTGTATATATTATCTTCTTTTACTTTACGCAAATAGTGTTTTGTCGCCATAACATTAAACATTCCATTAACTTAAGATGTTGTTTTTTCCATTTCTTTCATAATTAAATCCCATATTGACTAATAATCTGCACAACGTTGTTCTTTTGAAGTTTGGAAAAAATATATATATATATATATATATATATATATATATATATATATATATATATGGCGTCAAGAAAACGTTCAGTGTTAGACATACATTGAAGAGAAAGAAGTTATAAATTTTCAGCGTACATAGAGAAATGCAATATTCTTCCTGGTGTCTCACTTAAGTAGCTTGTTTTTTGAGGGCTTACTAATGGTTGCTTTTCCTTGCATATCATATAAACTCTAATTTTACAACAGCCAAATATTTTAATGGTTTTTTTAACTGCTGTAGGCGCATTCATTTTTAGATGAAAACATTTGAAAAATTTTATCTAGATGTCTGCTTTTAACATTCAACTCCATGTTACGCTAACTATAAAAATAATTCTGAAAACAACTTATTTTTTTATAATAATCTCAAATAACAATACAAACAAAAATTGCTGACAGGAGTATGACAATTTATCACGCAATTAACGGAGTTATAGTGAAAATCAATCATTTCACTGTTACCAATGTAAATTAGAACGACTACTACTTGCGACATAGCAAAAAATATGTGTATTTATATAGATTTGTAAGGATGAAATGAGAAATATATATATTGCCTATAAGATCCTGTACCTTATACATAACATTTACATTACTTATGTCTGTGAAATATAATTTACTGTTCAATAATTGTAAAATTAAAAAGCAAATTAAATACATAATTTTTATGATAACAAAAACATATTTATAAACAGAAGACAAAGTCAAAGAAAACTAACTTAATTTGTAGAGATTTCCAAGTTGTTAGTAATAATCAGCAACTAGATTAACTATAGCTGTCTGTGAACTTTATAATAACATATAATTCGTCCTTCGAAAAGACCAAGCAAAAATATTACAGAAGGGGAAGGAATGCGAAAAACATATTGACTAAAGTTGGTGTGGAAAATTAATGGATGTACCTATGAGTTTCCTTATTAGTTTTTCTGGCCGAATATTCCGCTGGTAGCTCAATGATAGCATATAATGTTTTCTGGAAAACGACCTAAAGCTAAGATTGAAAGATAGGCACTTTAAAATGTGAGATCATGTCTTTTGAAATAATAACTGAAGATAAATATAAGGTAAGTGACCAAACAATGGAAGTATATTTAGGTTTTAATGAATTGAAGTATAAAACTGTAAGTAGTAATAGGTCATTGAAGAGTTTGGGAGTTTCTAAAATAAAACGACACAGAAATGCAATGGCTGGTAAAAATTTAGATAAGACTTTTTACCAAACACTATTGGGTAATTCTATATAGATGTTTAAAATATATCATATCATGTTTTGTTTGATAAATATATTTTCAAGATTTACATGTGGGCTAATACTGGGCAAGTAGTCAGGCAGTTATCTTCTTTTACTATAGGTCTATAGCATCGAAAGGTAATAAGTGTCGATCAGACCTGTACCATGAGGACCTAAACCTGCGTTGTATACGTACATAGTCAGGAAAAAAATTGTGTAATAGTGTCTAGTTAGATAATTTTAAATGTATTTATTTTATTATAAAAAAAAAACAGATTTCATTTAACGAACGTAAAATACTGGATTATCTGCACAGATAAAGATATATATAAACCTGAGAGAATCAGCATCTTAGAGAAAGTGGATCTGATGTCAGGTGGGGAGACCCGGTTAGTAAGTGATCTGAAATTTCTAAGGCTAAAGTGAAGTACTGGAATAGAACTACGATATCATTGAAGCCAATAGAACCGTAATCTAGGCCAATTTGAACAGGTATATGCAAGGAAGTCAAGAGAAACACGGACATCACGATACGTCTGAAGATGTCGTAGTGGCATAGGCTTTATGGCCACGTCAAATGATCTCATCGAAAAATACTAGGGACACTTATAATTACCAAAATAAAAGAGTAATGATGTGATGTTAATTTAATAGTAGTCAAATTTTCAGTGAATGCGAAATAATTAACTAAGAGAAATTACATAAACGTGATGGCGTGATGGAGGCTGATAATTGTTGGCTAACTGAAATCACGTAAACATGATTACAGCTGTTCTTAACTCAGAGTGATAATATGAAGTGATATGTGTGTTCAATCTGTTATAACGAAATCTCTGTTTAAGGCAGTCACCTCTAGATATCGAATGCCGATCAGAATGTAAAGTGGTGGGGCGCGAGTCAGTCGAATCACAACAACGACTGACTACAGATTACAGATTAAGTAATTGTTCGTGGTACTTGGCGGAAGGTCTATCACGGACTGTCCAAATTGTTTACGTCCAAAAATTAATAAATTATAATTACTTTTAACTGTACAATTAGGTATTTTTACAATAAGTTTCGCATTGAACTATAAGGCGTTTAAAAATAAAAAAACTCTTAAAGAAGCTAAAAAATAAAATAACTTCTCGGAACTTAAAAAATACTCTTTAAACAGAAAATAAATATAACTTACCAAGACTTATAAAATACTTTTTAAATACAGGAAATAAATTCAATTAATTAAATTCTCAAATGTCCCTCCTGCTTCCGCTAAACAGTACCCCAATTTATTATAAAATTCATTTCGAACATTGGCCAGTACAAGAGGATTAATAATTTGAAATTGGTGTTCGATATTAAACCGTAATTCTTCCAAATTATTAGCCCTTTTGTCTTGATGCCCATATAACTTTGATTTTATGTAACCCCATAAAAAAAGTCATTAGGGGCTAAGTTTGGTGACTTTGGTGGCCAGCGAATTGTACCACTATTAGATATAACTTTTTGTGGGAATATATTATTTAAATATTCATTCACAATTCTAGTTCCATGGGCCGGACAACCATCATGCTGGAACTACATATACGTTCTTTCTCTAAATTGGGATTAATAGTTCTCAAAGCAGGGACAATGTCGTTTCGAAGAAGATTCAAATATATTTCCCCATTTAAATTTCCTTCGATAACGAATGGACCAATAATGTTATTCCCATAAATACCAGCCCAAACATTCAATTTTTCAGGATACTGTGTTCCCTTATTCAATTGTCGAAACTCGTTTTCAATAGACCAATATCGAAGATTCGACGGATTGTGTTTAGCGTGCAACGGAAACGTGGATTCATTGGTAAACACGATAATCTCAATGAAGTGTTCATTCGCATTTACACGTTCTATTACAGTTTCACAAAATTCCATTCTGCGTGTTGATCAGCATGAAAAATTTCCTGATGAATTTGGTATTCATAGGATGTGTATTTATTTTTCTTTAATATCTTATGAACTTTACCCACGCTAATACCTATCTCTTCTGATATTTTACATATAAAAATATTGGAATTTTCTTCGACCATTGCGCACACCATGACTTCCTGCATTTCTTTATCGTTATTTATTTTCCGTATTTTATGACATTTACATGCTAAAATACAACCTTCTGATTTAAACTTTTTAACTACTAATGATATTGTTGTTAATGCAGGAAAGGGACGATCTACATACTTTTCAGAGAAAAGGCGCTGGATACGCCGTAAAGAATTACCTTTCAAAGCCCATGTTATCATTTGAATTTTTTCTTCCAATGTATACATTATCAAAGTAATATAATTAAAAAAATATTTAAATTTAAAGGTCTTACCGTAACACACTCTCCCAAATGCAAACCACGAATGACCGTTAATACGATATCGATACGCCTACAGTCAAATTAGTGGTGGGGCTACAGCTAGTACGATCAGTAGTCAGTTATAGTCGTTATTCAAATGACTCGCGCCCCACCACTTTACATTCTGATCGGTATTCGGCAGCTAGAACCGACTATAATGTGGTACAGTTTTCGTTGCGAGGTAAAATGAATGCACGGTATTAATGTACATGTGTATTGGAAAGTCTCAGGTAAGAAACAGAGCGTCACAAAAGGCCCAGTGCCTCGCCACGTCGAGCGCTCAACCAAGCGCTCCGAACACCTGGTTTTCTACCTGCTGTAACTCTCCAACGACTTCGAATATTGGAAAATCACTTCACTAGAATCTTCTACACATGTTTAGGAATCAATGTATGCGATGAATATCGATTTTTTAAAATATATCACATGAGACGACCGCCTTAATCATAAATTCGTCTTATTTGTTGTGTTTATATATTCGAAAGACAAGATGGATAGATAGGTCTTTGAAACCAATCTGATAACTAAGCCTCACTAAGAAGAAGGATTATTTTTTCAAGAGACTGTACATATAGCAAGTTATAGCATTAAGACGCATTGTAAAAGATTTGTTCGGCCTCTTGTAGGAGTCATTATATATAAATATCTCTTTTGTTTATCATGTAACATACTTCAATAAGATGTATCTAAATTTAAGTTTAGAACTAATCTATAGAAAATTGACAAGTTAGTGTTAACCGTGTTAATTACATTTTTTTAAAACATTTTTCAAAACTCGTAAGAGATAGTGTTCTATTCATTTTGGTTTTAGGACAAACTAATTTCGTTTGCCACTGTAATTAGTTTTTTTCAGAATAAAATATTTAATTTCAGAAAAAATTTGCATTCATTGAAAATTAATTTGCAGACACTATTTTTAATTTGTTACACAAATTTTGTTTTACAAAAAAGTAATTGCTAACGATATAGCAATCTAGTTCCGCTATCCTTTTACAGTAATATCATTTATAAAAACTATATGCCTGTATCAAAGTAAGATTATAACTCTCTCTATAAGAATCTTATTTCCTCGAGATAAATCTGTTTTAATTATCAATGGAAAGGAAATTGAATTAAATTGAGCTTGTATGACGGATCGTTCAATTTTGTCTGGTGCAAAATCATAGCGTTTACTAGATGAAAGGTAATTCCGAATACAGATCATCATATGCGATATAAATATACTGATGCAAACGGACGAATCAAGCGCGAAAACTGTGTCGTCATCTCGTTACGGTTAATTATTTTGTCGTCATCCCAATGGAATCTACACAAGATGAGATTATCTGTACAGCACAGTATGCAAATCTGCACATTAATCTGAAGGCTGTACGTGCTATTACATGAGTTACAGAATGTATTGTTTGTACAAATGCATATCTGTAATTTAAATAATTTTAAACGTGACAAGTAGGATATTACCTTCTAGAATTCTTTGGAAAACAAAAAGAAAAAGATGTTTTAATATGAAAATATAAATTACGTTATTGATAACGTGGATATTTCTTTACTCCATGTTTTATGATATGAAAATTACATTCTTGTCTATAATGCGAATGAAAGGAATTCGTATAAAATTTATTGTACTAAAATACCTACCTTTATATATAATTTATATTTTTATTTATATTAAATGAAAAAATAAAATTATTAATGCTCTTTTAAATAACAGATTATATAATGATTCGCTAATAACGAAGGAACACGCATATAATGCAAAAGTAATTAACAATTATATAGTTGATTATAATTACTAAGAAAATATTTCTAGATATGGTGTGTTTTATGATTGAAACATTTTTATTATTAATGAAAATATGTGTAAATGTGTGAATTTTTTTGGCTGAATAATTAAACTTAGCGCGTGTTAAGATACAGTGCGATCATACATACATATGTACATAGGATGTCTTTTAAGTTCTGTATAAAGCTTCAGTGCGATACGTGTAGTGTTGTAACTCCAATGAACTGTCAAAGTTGACAAGTTACTTCAAAAGTGGAATTAAATCGAGAACATTTTCGCGGAATAATTTTTTATAATTTTCGAAGACAATTATCTCAATAAGAATGCCGCGCCGAGTTGGTTTCTGTTCTCGGCAATGAAGCAACACATCAGTAAATATTTTCTCGTTGGTATGGAGAACTCAAACGTGGACGGATTAGTCTTAGAAACGATCCAAGAGCAGATGCGGTATCTGTTGGATACCGCATCTATTGATCGAAGAACAGAAAGCAACAGAAACAAACAGAAAGCAGTTAGGGTGAATTGGTGTGAAAAAACTCTAGATGGCTTCAACGCCGGACACTCTGAAAATGTGTACAACATTGTTTACTTTTCCGAAAATTAAGATGGACTGCGTGGTCAAAGGTTCCAGTCATCAGAGCAGTCAATACCTTCAAAAACGCAATTTTGACTGTACCAACAGACAAGTGGAACAACTGCTTCCAGAGTTGGTTCGAGCGCATGCAAACGTACATTAATCTTCATGGAGAATACTTCGAAAAAGAATGAAGTCTTTAGAAGTTATCTACTGTCTTATTCCAGTTTTATATGCAAAACTTAAAAGACAACCCACATATATAGTTAATTGCATTGGTACTTTCGAGAAATAAGTATTAATGTTTTTTGAAACGCGTTGTATTGCAAGAAATTATGTTTAGATATAGATTATTATTTTAAGTAAAATATTTATAATGATTAAAATCAACAAATTCACCATTAAAACTCTTACTTGTCACTTTAAATTTTTAAATAAAATTAGTAGTAAAAATTATGATAAATCTGCGTATATACGTATATATAATGCAACATTATTTTGAAAAAACTCGATTTCATACTAACCGGAGATCTACGTTTATTCTTAGACAACGAAGAACGGTGAATTCGAGTCTTATAACGTCCTATAAACTGCCTTGTGGGAACAGATACTAAATGAAAACCACGGGACGTTTTTAATTGTATATATTTACGAGCTTTTACAGTGCAAAGCTGAAAAATTCTTATATTAACCGCTTTTTAACATCGTATATATATATAAAGAGTTCGTGCTCTATGCGTGGGTCTCGAATTCATTCTAACCGGGCACTTAGACCACGGAGAACGGCAATTCGTGTCTTCTAACGTGCCAT
Organism: Dermolepida albohirtum; assembly: GCA_031893035.1. Classification (NCBI taxonomy): domain Eukaryota; kingdom Metazoa; phylum Arthropoda; class Insecta; order Coleoptera; family Scarabaeidae; genus Dermolepida; species Dermolepida albohirtum. Next base: position 82,109 of record JAVIWB010002334.1, read on the forward strand.
AAATTGTGTTATGGGAACAGATATTAAAGGAAATCCACGGTAGGTTTTTAATTGCATATATTATGGGTTCTTACGATGCGAAACTGAAATATTCTAATTTTTAACCGCATTTTTTCAAAAAATTTCTGGTTTATATATACGGCGTAAAAGGTGGTTAAAGTTGCTATCAAAAAAAAAATCCGAAATAATTCGAGAAGTAGTAAAATATGGTGAATATAGTCTCAATTTACTTAGTTCGGAGTCGCCAAAGAAGTGTGTGATCTGACTTATCACAATGAAGAACAACTGCTTTCCTATTGGCGGCCAAACCAAACTTATTATTGTCTGTCTCCATTACAAAAGTTTACAGCAAAACCTTGTCTCTATCACCAAATGTATATCTTTTGAGCACCACTGAATAAAATCCATCCAAATTAAATTCAACTTTTTGAAACTTTGCGAACATGTTCTCGTTACCCAATTCTTAGAAACGGTCCATTTAGTTCAGTTCTCGATGTTGTAGGATGTTGTTAGAATAGATTTTATTTTTTAAGTGCTGGAACAGAATTGAATCTCATGAAGATAACTCAAGTTATTTAGCAAGCCTTCACTTCTTAAATTCTGGAGAAACAAATTTTTCAAATAATTTCAACCTATCAATAAATATGTATATATTTGTGGTTCTACTTAAATGAAAGTATTTATGTAGCATTTGCTTTTTACATATTTAATTGATTAAAAAGGAAATTCAAAAAAGGAGTAGTTTAAAGAACAATAGTGTGATTTATGATTCGTTTTTGATATTTTACCGCTAATAGACCCGTAAATTTTCACAAAACAAGGGCACGCCAGTATTAATAACAAATTAATGGAAAGATTTGAACAGAATTCTAATCACAATAAATACAAAATAAAATATTTGATATTCCTAAAAAATAGAAAAATTATGCAAATTAACGAATGTAAACACCTGTTTCTCTTGTAAATTCTTTATATTAAATTATTGTCATTTGGTTTATATTCCCAAAATCAGTTGATAAATAAAATGTTTCTTTTAGTTACAAAGTTATTTAAAGTCCGTTATTTTGTCAGAAAAAACAAATAAAATAAATATTGTATAATAATGCAAAAGTTGTAGACACTGTTCAATATGTTTAAAAAGAAAAATAATTATACTTTACAATTATTACAGTAGATTTAAAAATGAAATGTTGTCATCTTAAATCTCAAAGAATTACTGTCGTAAATTAAATGCAATCCTTAATCAAGTTAAAGAGAGATTTATCAATATGCTCTAGTTTATATCAAGAAAAAAGAACATCAGATTGGAGAGATTCTAGTGTCAAAATTACAAGTTTGGCAGGCAATGGTGCTTCAAAATTCAATATTTTGGCAATTATTATAATGGATCGTGTTACCACTAATGTATTACGATAATGAAATCAGGAATAGATACAACCGGTAATTTCATAATTTTGGGTCTATTAGTTTATAATCAAAAAATTCAGAAATTTCAATGATTTTTTTTTTGTTTAGGAAAGGCGCCGGGGCTTCTACAATCGCCTAGATTCATTTGAAGTAATAAAATCTATTTTTCAGAAAGTAAACTATACTGTACTAAACAATAGTTTAAAAATTAAGAGATTTCTTTCTAAATAAAATCCTAACCTATGAAAATCTAGAGCATAATTATGTAAAACAAAACAATTACAAGTTAAATAACTAATACCAATTATTTTGTATAATTTCGTTCATGTCACGTACATAGTTAAAAATATATCTATGTACGATACTGAAAATACAAATCGTTTTAATTGTTTCAAACTTAAAATAGTCGATTATTTGATATTGTCCTGCTTTGTAGAAACTGGTGTTTAATGGAATGCTCGTGCAACGTTACACTCAGAGTAAGACATTTTTCAAGTGCAATTAAGTTCGTTCCGTTCATTTACCGTGACCTTGTTGTTCATCATACAATATATATTATTTATTTCTCTAACAACGGACACCTTTTAATTTCATTTAATTAAATATTCACCCAACGAGTTCATTTATCGATTTTTTGATTGCGTCATAGGAAATTATGGACACATAGGTATTTTTTAATTGAACATACCAATTGACAAACCACAGTAATTACGTATTCATATACACAAATAGGTGTCGGAAAAATTCAGATATGATGAATGTATCAATTTTGGCCCATATGTTAAAATTTCGAAGGCGTTCTTCCCACGCGAAATTATTTCGCAGCTAATATTAAAAGTGTACCAGGTAAGACAATAAAACAATTAAGTTGTACACATAAATGTAAATAGTGTAGCCTGGAGTTGGAAAAGTGGGATGATCAAAAAGTGACAAGATGACTAGTGGTACATCTGACAGGACGTATGGAGTATGGATTCGATAAGAAAACTGACACTATCCATACGTAAAAAAGCCCATCAAACATACTAATAATAGTAAGATTTACAAAGATAACAGAAAACTCAGACAAAGGCTAGAAAATAAAATGCATGAGCACAAAGCAGCATTTAGAACAACAACAGAAACCGAACAAATTTTATGTATGAACTTTATAAATATAAGGTCAGCATTTGATACAAATAAATACGAGATGGACTGAGCCCATTACTATTTATTTTGATGATTGACATATTAAAAAATAGAAGAAGAACAGAAACAATAACAAAGACATCAAAACACACTTCTTGAATAATTTAAGAAGTAAGAGGACATATGATTGGTATGCTTGGCTAGTCTTATATGCAGTTGACGTAAATAAGTATAAATCAGTAATAATAAAAATCAACTATTAGAGACAACAGAAACGACAGTAAAATATTTTGGTAGCATAATATCCAATGACCGAAAGATAGATGAGGAAATTATTAACAGAATAAACAAGATTTTAAAGATGCTACTTAATTAATAACTATATTTGGAAAAGTAAAATAAAGGAAAAATTAGCCTAAAAATTTACAATAGCACTCATGATTTTACTCAAGTCAAGTATGTATTGTAAAAAAGCCTAAAATGCAATCGAGAAGAAATTCGCAAGAAAATTAAGAATTAGGCAAGGATTGATAAAGTAAAAATTAATGAATCAGAGAAGCGAATGAGGAACAATAAAAATGAATGCATTTATATTAGTACGGAGATATATAATATATAAAAAGATTGTGTGTGTGTATATATATATATATATATATATATATATATATATATATATATATATATATTGCTTGGATATATTAGTCAGGAAAAGAGAAAGAAAAAAGACCAAGATGTGGATGAATAGATGTCCATTCACCCACAGAACAGAAATGAAGAAATAGACGCAAGAAGAGAAAAGAGTTACTACAACGAAAAAAGTAATGGAAAACATGGATAAAAGAAACAGAACTAAACTTCAAATTTGAAGCCTGAAAAAGCAAACGGGGAAATTTTCCCATATATCTTCCTTCAGTGCATTCATTTCATATGGTACCAATTGGATCAGTGCATATGTTTATTTTAACTTTGATGATGTACCTATAGCAATTTGATAACATTAAATTTAAAATATTGATAATTGTAATAAGACTGTATTGAGTTCGTTTTGTATTAACAATTTATTAATTTTATGGATATAATACTTTAATAAAAATTCCTTTTTGATTTGTGTTAAGTTATTAATTAACAGTTTTTCATCTAAATTAACAGAGACTCAGTAGATTGTAGATCTGAATTATATGGTTTGCCATAAAATTTTCTTACAAAAGTCCATGTCATTAATTCATTGACAGAGCTTTTGACAAAAATTGAATTTATCAATGAATACTGCAAACCGAAATCAAAAAATTAATCATTTTATATCAAATCCAAATACAATTCTTTAAAGATTTGTGATTACACATTATTTTATTAACTTAATTCCTATAGAATTTAATCTGCTGTCATAAATTAATAAATTATTTTTTAACCATTTATTTGGTAATGTGACATGTTTTTTTCAAAATTAAATACATTTTGTATTCTTTAAAACGTTTCATGTTTTATATTCATTTTAGTTGATTTTGCTAGATCCTCTATTTCAACTTGTGACAGTGTTAAAACACTGCCTATTTTGCTTACAAAGGGTACTAGGAAAGTTATGCAATATGACGCAACAATGAATCGTAGAAAGCTGCTTGTTGCTGCATAATGAGACATGTTCATACGGCATAGTAGCCGCCGCGCCATGTCGATGGGCTCAGTTATTCATTGGCAGTGACAGTGTAAAGTGCTTGCGATGGCATCGTGATCACGAAATGAGATAAGGGCAGTTTCGCGTTATAATTTCGTGCGTGGTTTAAACATAGACCAGTGCTTCGAAGAAATGACTCTTGCAGTAGGTGATGTTTGTCCACATCGCACAACGATATTCAGGTGGTATAGAGAATTCCAAAGGGGAAATTTAACTATGGAGGGATGCTGAGAGGCCAAGAAGACCACGAACGTCAGTTACGGAGGAAAACGTTACTACTACGAGGAAAATGCTTGACGAGGACAGGCAAGTGCCCTACCAACAGATAGAGGGTACTTCAGGTCTAAATGCACCAGCAATTCGTTCGATTCTGCATGATCATTTGCACGTGAAGAAACTTTGTTCTCTCTGGGTGCCGCATCGACTGACTGAAGAGCAGATGACACGGCGTGTGACTTGGTGCCGGGAGATGCTAAAAAAGTTTAATAAGGGACAATCTCGGTATGTGAACAACATCGTGACAGGTGACGAGACTTGCTGCACTATTACGATGTGCCGACCAAAGCTCAAAACGAAGTTTGGGTCTTTGATGATAAGGAAACACCCATAGTTGTCAGAAAATCCCGATAGGTAAAGAAGAAAATGACAGCTGTATTTTTTAAATTGAGTGGAATTGTGGAACGCGTCGTTTTGGACACACAGAAGACAGACACAGCTAAGTGGTATACTGAACAGCGCCAGCCTAAAATCACTGGATCTATGAAGAATCTGCGATCAAATTCAAGAATGGACACCTGGTTTCTCCATCAAGATAATGCTCCGCGACAAGATTGAAACTTCTCGAGCACCCTCCCTATAGTCCAAATCTTGCTCTCTGCGACTTTGCACTCTTCCCGCATGTGAAAATGAATCTAAAAGGGAGGCGGTTTTCCAGTGATGAGGACTTTCTACGGGCTTGAGGCAACGAGTGTTTTTTACTCCCTAGTGAAACTTGGCAGAACTGGTTTAAAGATTGGTTCCGGAGGATGAAGAGGTGTATTGAATGTAGAGCAAATAACTTTGAAAAAATTAAATAAACAAAGCTGTATTGCGAAACTTTTCTAGTACCCTTTGTATAATGGCTGTACTCATTTCTACGAATTTACGAAGCCGTCATCAAAATATTTAGTAATCATCTGTCAATTTTCATTTTTGTGCTGTATGATTGGGAGAAATGTTATATTTTCCCCATAAATTTTTAGAATACTTCTGTGATATGATATCTACACTCGAGAATTTAATGACATGATAATTTCGAAAAAATCTTTTGCAATTTCTCAATTAATTTCAACACCTAAAAGTTAAACTGAATCTAATTTTTTAAAATTTTAAATTAATGTACCATATTTAAACCTAGTATTTAAAAGTAATAACTAATTTTGATTTATTCATCACTTGACTGGAGAGCACAAAGGATTATATTTTACTTAATTCTTACTCTAGGTAAAAACATAGACTTTCACTAAAACTTTTATAATACGAATGATTATTTGGGTGATGTGTGGTCTTTCCTGACAAAATTTTCATGAAGAAAGCGTATTTTAACGAGTCTTTATGTTTTTTAAATTCCCAAGGAACAATTTTTAAATTTCGCGGAAGTTTTGAGTTGGTAGTAGTAAAAATAAAGGTTAGCTATGATTTCAATTCATTCAAGAAATTAGGAAATAACATGTTTTTAATGCGTACGGTTTTCGTTTTAATTTTGATTTTGAAATATACACCTTAATTATTAATATTCATGCTATAATAAAATAAAATATAATTTTAGATGTAGTTATTTTTTCCTTGGGCAACTTAAAACACCCGCGAAATTTAAAAATTGTTCCTTGGGTTCTGAGTAGTAAACTGTAAATATTAAAATATAGTAAGTTCTAAATATTTTACAAAAAGCTAACTTTTTTAAGTGATTTTCAAGACTTTATTGTTACGTCCCATACGTCTGGCTGTATTTACTTCACTCTCTCCTTCATTTGATTACGTGTCCTGCTTTATATTCCGCTTTGTTTTTTTTTGTCGCGTTACGAATATTAATTAATCGACGTCACATGTATGCATAAATGTATGCTATGCGCGTGTGGGCTAACTCTGCCAATGTGTGGTTTGCGTTTAGACATGTGTTCGGGTGTAGTTTTAGTGATAGAAAAAGGTATTAATGAAAATTATCTTCTGCTCTATTTTGTTTTAATTCATTTTGTAATTATGAAATTATATGAGTATAATATGATTTGTAATGGAGTTTTGTGAATTATTTGATTACTATATCAGTAGTCCAGAAAGTTGTAAGACAGAGGCTCCCAAAGTGCGCGCCGTAGAGAATATGCAGAGGCTTGAATGTGTACCGCGGACTGATAAAGTTTGAGTTATTTTAATTTTTGTTATTGTTAAGGTCTTCAAGTCTTGCAGTTCTGTTGATTCGTGTCCTTTCGATACATTAGGATGGTGTTGTGGCCGGTATTATGCACTGACTTCCTATTATTCTCTTCAGATCTTTAATTGAGTTTGGATCGAAAGAGGGCTATAAATATTCAAAGCTGTAACATTAATCTAATCCGTTTTAGTTTTATAGACACACACTAAACCAACATCGCCTTAATTAGGGTAATTATTATATTACACTACCTTTCTTGCATAATAAAACAAAATATTTCAGAATATAATTCTAAAATATTTTGTCTTTGGCTTTTTATTATTAATAGCAAATACCTTACTTGTAACTCACATATAAGAATATTTGAAAAGGATATATGCACATACAAATTATGGACAGGGTTTTAAATCAATATGTCTAGTAATTTAAGAAATGTAAAGGGCTTACATTTAAAACGGTTGTAATTTGATTGATGATAATGTCAACGTGCCGCTGTCAATAAATAAAATTATTGCAAGTAAATTTACATGTTGCTATGTATTTTACAATCACAAAGTGTGGTTGAAGTTAAAACACACATTACATGTCTACACTTACTTAACTAATATAATAAAATTAAATTTCTTAAAACTTAGTTATCGCTGTATATCAAAAAGTGAATCTATATTTTGTTCAAAATATGGTTTTATTTGTAAACGGATTTGTTCTTCGATATAAACTATCTCTTCGAAACCAAAAGGTAGAATAATAATAATACCGATATCATTTTAAAAGACGGATGACTGAGTAACACTATATTCAGCCATAAATACTTGTTAGATAAAGGTGTGATAAATAATATATTATGTAACAATCATTTATGTATAAATTTAAGGTTTCAAATTTTAAATGTTTACGTACACTACCGTCCATATTAGTTCGGACACTCAAATAAATTTTAGAAAAAGGGAAAACACTTAAACTAATTTATATCAAAACTTAAAATTTGTATTGCATTATTGTTTATAGATGTATATAAAGTTTAATACTAAAATTAAAGTAATTCTAACGTTAGATAAACAAAGATATCTTAAACATTCCGCTCATCGAAGAAACTCCCTTTTGCGCGAAGAACAGCCCGTACAATTCGAGACATCCGTTTCACGAGTTTTTCGTAGACAATATTCGGTATACTACTCCATTCTTGCAATATGTTCCATAAGTGATTTGTTGAGGTAGGACACATTTTTCGGACCCTCCTATCCAATTCATCCCTTAACAATTCTATATGGTTTAGGTTGGGGCTTTGCAGTGGCCATGTCATTATTTGTATGGTATTATTGTTTCGTTCGTTATCAATTATTGGTCTTAATCTCTTAAAAAATATTTTCGGAACACTATGAAGATTACTGGCTGTAAACTAATTGTTTGCCTGATATCTGTTGAACAGGTTATCCAAACCTCAGAATACTTATAATCTTCCTATTTTCCGTATAATTGAAACACGCATGACCCTGATTTAAGATTGGGCTAATAACTTTTAACGGCTTTTGCAATGTTTTAGTAGTAAATTTGTAATTAAGTTAATCCCACATGCTTTGTTTGGATTTATTTAATTTTAGATTACTTGTTCGACTTTCTGAGATTTAATTCTGTGTTACTGTATACTTCTCACGTCCTAAACATTTGTGATTTTATATTATATTAATTTAAAATTATACTTCTTGTCGTTCGTTACTTTTCACCCGCTTTCTCAGCTGATTAGATTACATTAAAATGATTTCAGACGTAAATGTCACAATATTATAAAATTATTTTACTAATCAATATTTTCAACCACCAAAAATACTAATTTTGCGTTAATTGTAAGAGGTAATGTGGATAACAGCTTGAACAGGTTTATGCATTAATAAGGCTCTTTCGAAATGATTTTACGTCACCAGACATTTTGGATAGAGTGTATATTCAAATATAAACAGCCGCGGCACAAACGACACTAGGATTCTTAAGTAGGCCATGGGCCTAATATATGCATATAACAGTTTCGCAATGGAATGAGTTATGTAGACGTAATATTATTGTCACATTAACACTCTTAATCTTCTTCTCTTATTATTGTAAACATACGTATGCAAATTATACACAATATTTGTTATAATTAAAACCATTTAGACTTTCCAACAAAAACTACAATAACATATTGCAATTTTGCAATTAACGTAGTCTTCCTATTTTGAAGGATACAACAAAAAAAAAATAATATTTGACTTTAATATCTATATCTATTAAAAGATGTGTGGTCAAATTTTACTCGAGAATATAAAGTTGTCCAGTATTTACATACACTATCATCTATATTAGTCCGGACACTCAAATAAATTAAAAAAAAAGTGAAAACAGTTAAACTAATTTATGTCAAAACTTAAAATTTGTATTGCATTATTGTTTATAGATGTTTATAAAGTATAATAATAAAAATTAAAGTAATTCTAACGTTAAATAAACAAAGATATCTTGGACATTCCGCTCATCGAAGAAACCCCGTTTTCGATATACTATTCCATTCTTCATGCAATATGTTCCACAAGTGATTTGTTGAGATAGGACACAATTTTGTGACCTTCCTGTCCAATTTATCCCATAACAATTCTATGGGGTTTAGGTCGGGAGTTTGCGGTGGCCATGTCATTATTTGTAAGGTATTATTGTTTTGTTCGCTATTTAAGAAATTCTTACATATTACTGTTGAGTGTTTGGGGTCGATGTCCTACATAAACGAAATTTTCGCCGATTAAACGTAACCTGATGGTATTGCATTTTCTTGCAATACCTCTAAATAACCCTCCTTTCGCAAAATACCCTCGATTCGCTTCAAGTCCCCTCTGCTGGCGTAGCAAAAACAACCTCAAACAAGCACAGAACTTCTTCCTTGTTTAACGGTTGGCACTATACAATCCCACAGCATTCTTTGACCACTCACTCTTCTTACAAAAACACACCTTGATTGTCAAAATACTTCAAACATTGATTCATTAGTCCATAAAACCCTTTTCCAGCCATGCAGTGTCCAATCTCTGTGTTTGTACCCAATGTTGTTGTTTTTGCCTGTTTCTCCGTCGAAATAAGAGTATTCTTATAGCAATGCGGCCGTGAAGATTTGCAGCTTTTAATTTTCTTTTCACCGTAGTAACAGAAGTTTTTCTTGCATGGTCGCGATCCATTTCTGCAGCGATTTCGGCTGTCGTCAGTCTCCTCTTTCATTTACTCTGCAATTTTATACGCTCGTCAGCGTATAGTGTTATTCGCTTACGATCTAAACGTGCCGGATCTCTTAAACTGTCCGTGCGTTGATATCGCCGAATAATCTGACCAACAGTCTACTTATTAACATACGTCTTTTCGGAAATTTGACGTACTGAATAACCTTCTTAACGAAAAGTAATAATTACAGAACGTTTTTCTAAACTTGTTGGTTTTCCTCTCGGCATTTTAAGAATTTCACATAAAAATTACGGTCTTATCAGTGATGGGCACGCTAGCAAGTTTATTTGAAAACTAATGCATATTTCGGTACACAAGACTCTTTGGGATAAGGGCAGGTAAGTATCGCAAGTTTTTTGATTGCAATATTATCTCAAAAATAATCGAATTTATGGCGGTACAGATTATTCCAGGAAATACCGCAGTGAGTCATAAAATATAATAGTTATTTGTAAATTCTCTAAAAGATATATTTGACTGCTATTGGTTATAAATCTTGTAAAGGACCTAATGTAAAATATATTATTTATATTTAAACGCAATTATATTATTTTTTAGAAGAGTTTACTGAATTTTACTAATCCGAACTACGAGGGAGCGTTTTTATATTCGCGGAATGAGCGGATTGTAGAGGGGTGAGTAGGCGCATTGGGGGCGTGGCCTGTGCAGCGACTCATGATTAGTATAAATAGGAAGTTTCATTGCTATTAAACAGTTAGTCTTTGAGCTATCGTCAACCAAGTAACATAATCAGGAGTGAAAAGTGAAATATGGAAAAAATCGAATATCGTGCCGTTATAAAGTTCCTTACCAGGCAAGGAAAATCAGTCGCGACCATAATGAATGAGATGTCATTGGTTTACGGCGACTCTTGTCCAGGAAAAACCATGGTGTACAAGTGGCATAGTTTATTTAAACAAGGAAGGGAATCCCTTGAAGACGACCCGAGGCCGGGCAGGAGCATTGAGGTGACCACGCCAGCACTTATCCAAAAAGTTGAACAAATTGTACTCGAAGATGCTCGACTAAAGAAGAAACAACTCGCAGAAATGGTTGGAGTATCCGATACAACAATTTTTAAAATCCTACACGATCATCTCGGCATGTCTAAGGTCAGCGCAAGATGGGTGCCGAGAATGCTCACGCCGCCGCAAAAACAACAGCGCGTAGAGTGTTCGCGTGCATTTTTGGACCTCTGTAATGAAGACAAGGATAGTGTATTGAGTGGAATTGTTACTGGAGACGAAACTTGGGTTCACCATTATGAACCTGAGTCCAAACAAGACTCCATGCAGTGGCATAAAAAGGGCACAGCACCTCCCAAGAAATTTAAAGTGTCACAATCAGCTGGGAAACTCATGGCAACGGTATTTTGGGACTCGGAAGGAATATTGTTGATTGATTATAAAGATAAAGGTGTTTCTATAACCGGAGAATATTACGCTTCAATATTAGAGCGACTAAAAGAAGCCATTAAAGAGAAAAGACGGGGAAAATTGACAAAAGGTGTTCTGCTTTTGCACGACAACGCGCCCGTCCACAAGAGCCGCGTTGCGTTAGCTGCCCTGCATAAGGTGGGCTTTGAAATTGTGAATCACCCACCCTACAGCCCAGATCTGGCCCCGAGTGATTATTACCTGTTTCCGAAAATGAAAAAAGAGCCGCGGGGTAAAAAATTTACTGCCGATGATGAAGTCAAGGAGGCAGTTTCGGCGTATTTTGCAGATAAAGAGAAATCATTTTTTTATGAGGGTATAAATAAATTAATTGAAAGATGTGAAAAATGTATCCGTCTTGCAGGTGAATATATTGAAAAAGAAAAATAATTTGGTTTTTTTATTTCCACCCCTTGTCCCCCATTCCGCGAATATAAAAACGCTCCCTCGTAATATGGTCGGTAGGGAAACTCACCAACTTAACAAAAATTTTAATATTGATTTGTTTTTCTATAATTACATAATAAAGTAAAGTTAATAAAGTTCGATTCTTTTTCATATCTTACTTTTTTTAGTGGGAAATTAAGCAAACGATTGATAAGAAAACTGAACGAAGCCATCTTTTGTTGCATGCTATGATTTGAGTCCGCCGTGATGAATCTATTGACATTGGTTGCTTTTCGGAAAATATCAATTTCTATTTTAAGATTATTCCTAATAACTAGGGTGTCCAAAAAAGGCATTTGTTCGTGTGTCATTGTTTTCTTTTTCTACTGTAAATTTAATCTTCGGAAATTTTGAATTTAATTGCTTGACGAAATCTTCCAAGTTGCATTTATGTGTATTGAAAATAGCGAAAATATCATATTTAATACAAATTCATGGAAAATATTTAGCCTTATGTTTTAATTCAACTTCAAAATTACTCAAGAATAAGTCCGCTTCAAAACTGTTTTCAATTATGAAAGTAAATACCTTTCATAATATTATCTGAAAAATTTAGTTCTATTCGTTCAAAGATTTGAATTATCTCTTGGAACTGTCTCTATCATTTAATTTCAAACTTATCGTGCAACTGATAGTTAGGAAATAATCTATTAAGAAATTGCTTTTTGTAGAATAAAATAACAATTGTGACATTTAAAGTAGTATTTGTAACTTCATGGTGCATGTTATTAGGCTTTTTATCAATTAAAGTAATTGACTCTAAATATTTTGAATTCGTTAAAAAGAAATAGTGTTAATTATCATGGTCTATAATTACGTTTGCATCAACTTCTCCTAGTTACCTTGTTTACTGACCGAAAATATCACTAACTGTGTTCGGCGGAAGAGAATGAAAGCGAACTTAACCTTCAATTCTTTGCATTTTAAAAGACAGCCTCGGTTTTTCAAACATATTTGGAAAATATGGTTATGCTACGTTATATATTAATGCCTAGAAATTACGTAAACTAAAGTTATACACAGATGTTGAATATACTTTCGTAGACAGTAGTTCTCTATAGAATTTTAATCGACTCGCGTAGAAATACGTATTTTAATTGTATTGGCAAAGTAGCAAAGTCAGTGCTCTCTGGTAATTGTCCCTTCTGTGTTAGCGATTTATTATTACGTACGTCTACGGTCTTAATATGCTTAAGTAATGAAGCAGCCGTGTTCTGTAAACAATTCTTACGATTGTAACAAATTTGGAAATTATTGTCAGATTAATGAGATTTATATATCAACATATAAATAATGAAGTGGTAAGAAAATAATGTAAACGTCACAATAATCTAAGGATATACTTGGTGCACCAAATTGTGAACTGGCCAGAAAAAACTAGAATGTCTTGTCGACGTCCTAAAAACGAATATTTTAGTATTTTGAAAATTTTTGTGATATGGCCTTATATTTTATTGGCATTGTTACCTATTTTACATGAAAAACTAAGTAAAGGTATATGTACCGACGTAACGTCATTATAAATTGAAAATACAATACTTATAAAAAATATCATCATAAAAAAAGTATCCTACAAGATAGAAATACCATATACCATGTCAAAATTTAAATGAAATACAGGGTGTTTCAAAAAGAATATACGTATTTCGAATGCATATATTTATTAAACTTTAAGACATACGAATATGAAACTTTACACACATATTTATGAACCTCTCAAGTTTACTCTCAGATTACCGTGTTTCCATCAAAGAAGAATGGGCCGTAAACAGATGATCGGGATATCGCACAAAATACATTGACTTCAGGCGAATCTCGTACATGTTCAGTGGCTGCATATGGGGTCTGTAGACCCCCAAATTCGAACATTGTGTTTGTTTCCCAGACTACTAACATGGAAAGTCGCTTCATCACTGAACACGATGCGTTGTGCAAAAGTGTTATCATCGCAGAACTTGTAACAACTGTAACTTGTACGGCTTCATAACCAGCCGACGTCTCAAAACACGCCAAATTGTTGTTGTAGGCCAGTCCCGACTGGCACGACGAGCTGATTTTGAAGGATTACGTTGGAAAGCAGTTTGAATTCGTGCAACATTTTCTTCAGAAACACGAAGGCCGCCAGAACTCTTTCCTCTACATACATATCCTGTATCTACGGAATTGCACTTCGCAAACTTGAGAACACAAAATGATTTCTGCTGCGGAGTAGCCATTTTAAACAAATGATGGTTACCAAGAAAAACAGAAGACAACTGACATCTAACGGCTATTAAATAAACTAGACTATATATTCGTTTCTCCAATAGCCGAGCCGAGGCGCAGCGATCAATAGTCTGGACAAAATAATACTTTGTAATATGTATATTCTTTTTGAAACACGCTATATTAAGTGATAATTTCCATTTGCACAATTTTTGGACTATATTATATATATATATATATATACATATATTTCTGTTGCAGACCTTTTACTTAAGTGCGTTATTAAATCGTAAATGAAATCCTTAAGAGAAAATGCTAAAAAGTAGTGTGGTAAAAGAAAACTTTGTCGAACGTAAAAATTTTAAGTACTAGATTGAAGAAAATTCGATAAGTAAACAAAATATCTCGAAATTTAGTAAATGGAAAGAAATTATTTGATATAGCTTGTATAAAATAGGAATTATCATAATTCCCATTACATTACATTTTTATCATCAAACCTAGAAATATGTCGAAAAATTTTTGCTGGCCGAATATTTTTTGCATTTAAAAATTTAACAACTAACCCGTTTAACAACACACCAGTAATTTGGAACTTAATTTGAAGATATGCCCTCCAAACGTAGAGCGCGTGCATCGTTACTAACCAATGATTGTTTTCTAAATATACGACCATGCTCAGATGTATTAGACACCCCAGGTAAAAACCCTTATTCTCGGTATTATCCAAGTCTGACGGAAATTAACCGTAAAAATAGTTAATGGTATTTACAGAAATGCGTTTTTGAATACCCTAGTTAATCCCCTATTGAAAAGAATAGGTGGAAAGGGGAAATTGTGGATTTTAGAAATTTAGTGTCATTCTAGCAGTGTGTGAGCAACGTGCGTTTGTGAGTTTGTGGTAGAGATCAATTAGATTATCCTATTTTTTCACGTTGTGTCAGTTATTTGTTGAAGAAAAATGCCTAAAACACGCGAGTTGTCGGTAGGGGTGCATTCCCAGAAGTTATCAATGGCTGCAATTACAAAAAAAAATGTTCGCAATGTGCAGTCCGTACAACCATTAGTCGCTATCAAGAGAGTGGGTCGTTTGTTAACAGACCAAAAAGTGTCAGAAAACCCTGTACCTCGATTAGAGAAGACAGAATTTTACAAAGACTGGCTCTCAATGATAGGAAGAAATCGCCGAAACAGCTCGCCAGTGAGCTGAAACAGCGTTATCGCGTAACAGTTTCTGCGCAAACAGTGGGAAGGCGTCTCCAGCGTGCTGGTTTACGAGGGTGTAAACCTCTTTTAACTGACGCTCATAAAAAGAAGCGGTAATAATGGGCCAAGAAACATGAAAATTGGACAATCGAGAACTGGTCGAAGATTCTTTGGTCTGATGAATCGAATATCGAGGTATGTAAGTACATCTTCATGACTAATATTCTTATCGTTGTATGCAATTTAGTCTACATGTAACATTAAACAAAATTAATCCTAAGTCCTAACTTTCTTCTTTTGCCTGGCAGCTTTGGGGACTACCTGGGACGCTATACGTTCGGCGTAGGCAAGGGGAAGCTTATGAACCACAATGTATCATTCCCACAGTAAAATTTGGAGGTGGTAGTATCATGGTTTGGGGTTGTATATCTGCATATGGTGTTGGAGAAGTGTACCTGTGCGATGGACGGATGAATAGCCAACGCTATTTAGCCATGTTGGAGGAAGTATTAAAACCGTCTGTGCTAAAACTATTCGACCAGGATATTCCACAATACATTTTTCAGCAAGATAATGCGCCCTGCCACAAATCGGGAGCTGTAATGCGTTGGTTCGGGGAAAACACAGTGGAGGTATTGGATTGGCCGCCACAAAGTCCCGATTTGTCGCCCATTGAAAATTTGTGGCGTATCTTAAAAACTAAGATCACGGAACATAAATGCCTGTCAAAAGCAGAATTATCAACAAAAATTCGCGAAATATGGGCTGCAATACCACCAGCAAGTATGCCTCGACGTGTGCGAGCTGTCATTAAGGCCAAGAGCGGAGCGACAAAATATTGATAAATTGTACTATATTACTAAATAACACTTTGTACATAATTTTCACAACAGTTTTATTTTCCTCACCTCTCTTTTGACTAAACTATATAAACTATATATGTATGTACATAAATTCGTAAGGTGTCTAATACATTTGAGCATGGTTGTATGTTTGTTCTCAGAAGAACTGAATATCAATTTTAAATAAACTCAGAATATCGTTCGCCATATTTTAGGCAAGCAAAAAGTTCAACATGTGAATGCGTTTCAAAATTTACTGAAGATAATTGATATGGGTCAAACCTTTTTAAAATGATTATGTAGGTCGTTAAATTGTATTTTCAGTTAATTATTAAGTAAATGTGACATTGCAGAATGGTTAGATTCTGGTGAACGACGTCCCATAAAGGTATAGATTTCCAAATCAAAAGCGAAAACAATATGACGACATCATATTCCATGAAGGATTTTTACCTTCAGTTCAGATAGTGAGTGAGATGTGATGGCGTGGTTTGGAACGATAATTCAATAGTATTTACCGAGTATTTCTGGCGCTTTCATGACAATATAATAGGTGTTCCAAATTGCGCGTTTTTTTTTTAAAAGTCTGGTGTATGACATTTATAAAAATGGCTTAGTACACGGTACAACAACGCGTTCAAATTGTTGAATTATTTTATGAAAATCAGCGTTCTGTGAAAAGAGTTTTTAGAAAATTACGTGAATTTTATGATTTACATAATCGTCCATCTGAAAGCACTATTGGTCGAATTATTAAAAAATTTCAAGAGACCGGTTCCGTGGAAGATCAAAAAAGTGAAAAATATAGTCGTAGTGGTCGTTCACAAGAACATATTGGTTTGGTTCATGAAGATGTTGCTGAAGATCCTGAAATATCCATTAAACGACGTTCACAACAACTTAGACTTAGTAGATCTACAACATGGCGTATTTTACACAAGGATTTAGCTTTGAAGGCATATAAGGTTCAAATAACACAGGAACTGAAGCCATTAGATCATTTGAAACGTCGTTCATTTGTCAGTTTCATCAAAGAACAACCAGCTGATTTTTGAACTTGATGGCTATGTTAATAAACTATGTTAATATGGCTATGTTAATAAACAAAATTGCCGTATCTGGGGTGAAGAAAATCCACGAATTATTCATGAGAAACCTATGTATCCTAAACGAGTTACTGTTCCGTGTGCATTATGGTCAGGTGATGTAATTGGACCTTACTTCTTTGAAAGTGCTGCTGGTGAAGCTGTAACTCAATGGTGATCGATATCGTCGGATGATAACCGAATTTTTGTGGCCTGAATTAATGAATATTGATCTAGAGGATATGTGGTTTCAACAGGATGGCGCTGCACCTCACTTTGTACACGAATCAATTGATTTATTGAGAGAAAAATTTCCTGGACGTGTAATCTCAAGAAACGGTGATGTTAATTGGCCACCAAGATCATGTGATTTGACACTGTTAGACTATATTGTTTGGGGTTATGTGAAAAGTCAGGTTTATAAAAACAATCCACAATCAATTTCTGCTTTGAAAGATGAAATTATTCATGTCATTGGTGAGATATAGCCTCAATTATGTCAGAATAAAAAGTTTTTGAAAGTGAATGCAAATTATGTGTTCTATTTATTCTTTAAAAAAAACCGCGAAATTTGAAACACCTTTTACCTACATAGTAATCGTTACTGGTTAGATTTCTTGCAAAAAACAGCTTGTTGTCATTAAAAACCATTTCTATTAATGAGACTTGACTCCTTATTCCAAAACTCAAGGGTGACGTGTAGAAAATCATAGTAATGAAATAATTCTTGAATAGTTTTACCGACCTAGTCAGATCACTGTGTATGTGTGATTCAGATATACATGTATTAATTTCGAAAAGAATATAATTTTCATAAATAAAATTTTGATTTAGATCTAAAAAATTAAAGAATTTATGCAATTTAAGGTTTATGAAATATCATAATTATTCCTATTTCTATTGAAATTTTATATTTACTTCTTGAGTAACATATTTTAATGTTATCCAAGAAGTTTGACTTCAATTAAGTTAATATACTTCTTTTAAATTGCTTTATTCACTTCACACGCTTATAAATTTTACAATATGCAAAATATGAAAAAAATCCAGCAATAAAACTTCCTAACTTATAAATTAGTTAAATTTGCGTCTGTTGCTTTGAATAAAAATGCATAAATACAGCGGTTTAGTCTGTTACAAAGCGGCGTACAATTGGTGTTCTTCGAAAGTTAATATCTGCTTAACTTGAGTATTTCTACCGTGGTGCAAGTGTAACACATGCTAAGCAGTTTGTAGTCAACATACGACGGATATCAACACAATAAAATTGTTTATAGAAAATCTCTACGAAAAGGTGTTTAGAATTAGCAGCACAAAAACTAGAAATTACTGTACACTTATGTTGAAAGAGAAAATTCCATACAAGAAGAACTAAAACAGTAAATACGGTCTATTAAATATACTTATATGCGGCGATTAGTAAACGAAGAAGTGGTTGATCAAGAAAAGTCACATATTTTTAATCATAGAAAAGTACATTAAACGTGCGTGAATAAAGAAATAAATTTAAAATACGTACAATTAGAAGAATATTGTAGAGCAGTTGTTCATCATTTCAGGATATGTGAATTAAATATGCTTCATGTTTATTCATCAAATTGTGGACCTATATCTATATTTACAAATTCTTAAAGATAATTTAAAACAAAGTGCTCAAAAATTAAATCTTCCGCGAGATTTTTAATTTCACATTTCCCACAGACTTTCTCCTAACATTGGCCCTATAGAAAGCTGATGGGCACACTTAAAACAAAGGATATGAAATTATGATATTCGTATCAAACAGCATTTAGAAGATATTCTAATAGAAAAATGAGAAAAATAGCACGTAACTACTTAAAAATTGATATCCAGTATGCTTCGTCTTCTGCAAGTTATTTATTATTAGTACAAACCAAAGAGTAAATACTGAATATCAAAGTTTTTGTATTAAGTGTGTCTAGGCTTTTGCACCATATAATTTTTTATAAAATACAATTAATTTATTTTTATACAATTTTTTAAATGTACTTTCGCCTGAAATTATCTTACAACATTCAAATAAAGAGCTGCTGCTTTTAATTTGTATTCACTTATGCAACTAGCTGTATATGCATATGTATGTATGTACGTACATACACATATGTATGTATGTATAATCAGTATATAAATATTTAACTCGGTTTTGTATTGTAGCATTATATATCTTAGATTTTTTATTATATATCGTTATCAGCGTATTGTTTACATTAAAGAAAACAAATCCGTTCATTCTCTATTGTAAGGAATAAATGCCTTTGGATAATAATATAACAATGCATCTTTGTTCCTTAATAATATGTATGTAAAAAAATCTATGCGATGCTATATTTGATCTGCGCTCATATTTCCATGAAAACCATTTTATTGGCACGGATGATCAGTTAAGCTACATTTCATGTAATAAATGTCTGTAACCCGATAAAGATGTGTTGATTTGCGCCGTGGGACGTGAAAGTATGTGAGGCTGCTTTAACATCTCTGGAAAGGCAGAAAATGAAACTGACATATTTATTGAATTGGAAAAGTACATAGAACAGGTTTCGATGTTTGTTGATTCGGTTCGCTCTTACGATAAAAAAAACACCGAACGTTATACATAATACGTATACGGATAGACTACTAATAAAGATCTACTACAACATGAAAATACAAAAAGTTATCGACAAGGGAAAATTGCGAAGTATCAAATTCCGATTTTTATGAAAAAGGTGTTCGCAATCGAAAATATTTGACTTGTATTTTTAAAAATCACCCCTAAAAGTTAATGCTCTTTTTTTATGTAATTATTCGTTCCTACTAGGACATTAAAAGTAGGCAACCAACAAGTTTTGTTAAATATTTTTCTCACCCTAACATATAATAATAACGATATTCACCTTTTCGTGACATATGTACATATGAAGATTGCTTTAAAAGTTTTGCGATTCAGCTACTTCCCGTAAGATGGCGCTGTCGAAAATATATTTGTCGTATTCTCTGAGACTTTTTTAGTGCGAATAGCATTTACAGATTGCTAGCATATGCTGTTGTCTCTTTTTAGTAATTTTTAAAATTTTTTCGTGAAAAATGGAATTAACAAACGAAAAATTTTCGAACTATGATTTTCTACTATGTATTTTAAAGTGTCTGACTCGACAAGTGTTCGCAAAAAATTAAGTAATTGTTTAGCGATGAAGCACCATCCTTGGCGACTATTGAACAGTGGGTACGAATTCCAGCATAGATGTGTTTCGCTCGAAGACGAGCATCGTGTGGAACGACCTGTCACTGTTGTCACTGCAGAAAACATCGACGCCGTGTACAACATGATAATAAAGATAGACAACCACTGCACATACAGAGATATTCAGGCACCACTGGGTATAGGTATGGCTCAAATCAGAACTATCCTGCATGATTATCTTGCCGTCAGAAAGCTTTGTGCTCGATGGATACCGCACAATTTAACAGAAGCTCAAAAAAAGCCGGTGTCGATTAGTGCAAAAAATTGCTTAAAAAATTCGATCGAGGTCGAGCAAAATCAGTGTACGACATCGTTACAGGCAACAAAAGTTGGATTTATTGTTACGAGCTAGAAGGCAAGAGACAATCGACTCAATGGTTCTTCAAAGACGAGGAGAAGTCCACGAAAGTGAGGCTCAGACGAAGCTCAGGCAGGAAAATGGTGGCTTCATTTTTAATCTTGCCACTATTCCGCTGGAGGATCGTCGCACAGTCAATGCTGAGTGGTTTACAACCATTTGTTTGCCAACTGTGTTCCAAAAAGTGCGCGAGAAACGACATCATTCTGCATCAAGACACTGCACCATCACACAACGCATCTCAAACATCAGAGTTTTTAGCCGCTTCACGAACGGAATTGACGAGTCACTCTCCTTGTAGTCCCGACCTGATATCTTGTGACGTCTTTTTATTCCCACACATGAAAGACAAAATGCATGGATTGAAATTTAATACCCCGGAAGCGACTGTGGATGCCTAGGAAAACTTCATATCTGAGCTGACTGAAGAATAGTGGACCTAATGTTTGAGAACTAGTTCCACCGAATGCAGATGTGCATAGATCATAAAGGCGAATATTTTGAACAACAAAAATAGGAATAAATATTTTTCACTTTATTGATGTGCATGGTTCTGTTTACGTGGCTACCTGGAATAATATATTTTGTGGAAAGATGATATTTAATTGTTCTGTTGATTTTTGTGCATTGCGTACATGCTTTCATTTATCGCATAAAGAAAATTTACAGTGGGAAGTGTAAACGTTTTGGTGATTGTATGTTAATTTTTATTCAAATTATCTTGCAATACAGAGCTTATATACCTTAAAAACTCGCAATTGCTATACTGGTTTGCACAAATATTGTCAAAGTAAAAAATGTATAAATTAATTTTGAGCGGTTTTGTTTGGTTTAAAACGTTACCGAGAAAATGCACGCACAATGATATTTCGGGAACTGGCAACCCTGTAAGATGATTGCATCGTGAAGTTTGTCATTTTTGACAATATATTTTCCTTGACAGTTTTATTATCCGGTCGCTATTTCTATTGTTGACTGTAACTTGAAAATTTTGTCAGCGAAAAAATGGAATTAACTCGCGAACATTTTCGTGCAATTATTTTTCATAACCCTCGGCGTGGATTATCTCAACAATAATGCATTGACGAGCTGAATTCTTTATATGGTGATGACGTACTATTGAAAACTACAGTATATCGTTGGTATAATGAATTCAAACTTGGACGGTGTTCTTTGGACGATGAATTTCGTGAAGGTCGTCCCACAAATGTTGTGTTGGAAAACATTAATGCACGTGAAGAATTAACTTCGTGGTCAACGGTTTTCTACGCCGGAAGAGGCAGTTTAGGCATTCGAAACTCATATTTTAGAGATACCGCCTTCACAGTGGCAGCAATGCTTTTCAGATTGGTTTAAAGGAATGCAAAAATGCATTAATTTCGAAGGAAAAGCAATAAAACTATTTCCGATAATAAAAGTATTTTTTTTGTTTGCTATTCCCGAAATATAAACGGCTACCTTCGTATAAGGTTAGATGTCAAATATTTTCTTGTTAATTAATTTTAATAACTTTATTATATAAAATTCCCTATTTTTATCCATTTTAAAATTATAATCGAAAAACGAAAAAAGAAATGTGAATTGTAGCGGTCGATTTTCATTCCCTTAAAGTGAAAATTTATCGTTATTTATACTCCTATTTTGACTTAATAAGTTACAGATAATCATAGCGATTAAATTATTCGCCTATATTCCGTAAACTTGCTACTATCATTTTTATATGCTTCGGCTTTCGGGCTAAGCTTCGCTAATATTACAATTTTATTGGCCTATAAAAACTTGTGGAAAATTAATAATCTTGTGGAAAAAAAATCTTAAACGTTATCATTTTAAATCATAAATATATCATTTCAGTAGACCAATAGTGATTAAATTACTAGAAACTGTAAATTTTGATGATGGCCAGGTTAGTCAAAACTGCAGTCATCGTAAATATGCAGCAAAAGGTTATACTTTAAGGAAATTATAGTGATTTTATTTTACATCATGACACACCACAAAGTAACAACTTATATTTGAAAATAAATTTTTTATACTATCTGCTTCTGGACTTCCGGGCTGGAACCGCGTCACTTGTATATCTGCCGACGTTTCGTATCCATTTGTATGAGACATTTTCAGGGCCGAACTACTGTACTGAAACTGGTGTAAGTCGATGGTGGACGGGTTTATATATGGGGTCATGGGTCAATGGAGCGTTACGGTTGCGGTTGGGTAGTTTGGAGATGCAGGATTGCCAAGCGTTGTGTAGGGGGTAGCCATTATCGTGGTTAAGGTTATTGGGGTGCTTAGAGGTCTCTATAGTTTCACGGATTTTGCGACCATAGTAATGGTAAGTGCGGGATAGGATCTTGGTCGAATTGAATTGGATATGGTGCCCGGTTTCCAGCTTATGCTCGGCAAGACGCTCATGTTCAGAAACACGAGTGTCGACAGACCGCTTTGTTTTACCAATATATACCCTGCCGTATGAGCAAGGAATCCTGTACACACCAGGTGATTCTAAAGAAACATGGTCTTTTACGGAAAATGGGTCAGATAATTTGGAATGAGGTTTGAAGATGGTTTTGATGTTGTTTTTGAGAAGAACCTTACTGATGCGGTCAGTAACACCTTGTATATAGGGTGGGCTTTAGAGAGACCCTGTATCCAAGGTTACCCATATATAAACCCATCCACCAGTTTCAGTGCAGTAGTTCAGCCCTGAAAATGTCCCATACAAATAGGTACGAAACGTCGGTAGATATACATGTGAGATAGCATGGACCACGACCGCGGAAGTCTACGTACCAGATCAATTTTTTATCTTTATAACTTTTGCAAACCTAATCTTATGTATTGAATCAAGACCATTGCATAGATACAAAGCGACATTTAATATGGTTTCTTAAAGCATATAATTTCATTAAGCTTTATTGGAGTCGGTAGACTTGTTTGTAGATCTAACCAATAAAATGTAAATATGTATATATGTGGTTGAGTATCAGCTGAAAATTAAAATTGTAAAAATTCCGAACTTTCTATTATAAAGTGCTAATAAAT